>MVGT01000870.1:24717-96896 GCA_002174775.1 Macleaya cordata
CCGACCCTACCCTAACCCGACCCGCCGACCCTACCCTAACCCGACCCGCCTGACCCTACCCTAACTTAACCCGTCAGCTAAACGGATAGGGTTAGGGTTAGACAATTTTGACCCGTTAGAAAACGGGTCAACCCGCCTTAATCTATGGATAACCCGCGACCCGTCAAATTTTATATCCTATAAATACTTTAAGATTAGGTTTTAAATTTTATTGATGATTAGTTTCCATAATTGTGTAAGAGGGTGAGTCGTGAGAGGAGGAAACAGGTTCTCCGGCTTTTGCTCGGGATAATCCCCTTTAGATTCCTTTACTGCAGATCAGTGCCTTTGCCACGGATCCGCTTCATCTGCCATAATCACTGGCTTAGGTAAGCTTTCGCTCTCCACTCTGATCTCATTCCTTTCTTCTTCTCTACTCCTTGTTCTTTTTTTAATTTTTTTGAACACCTCCTTCCAGATCTGGGATTTGTGTTTATAGATCTTAATCATTTCAGATCTGTGATCTCATCTCTCTATTTCGTTCTTCTCCTCTTCCAGATCTGAGATAGGTGTTTATAGATCCTAATCTTTCCAGATCAGTGATCTCATCTTTCTATTTCTTTCTTAACAGAGTTTGGCATTCATACTGGACCCTTCCAGAGAACTACCGATATTTACTCAGAGATATGAAATTTATTTTGCGAGGATCTTTGATGTAATGGAGAATACTGTAATGGAAATCTGTGTTGATATTGAGTATGCTTTGTTTCCTTTTGGGCTAACAATCTAATATAGACGATTTGGTCAGCTTGTGTTTGGCTAGGACAATTTTTTTTGAGAACTGTATAATATTTTTTTTTGCAACATTAAAGGAAGGGCATCTTCTTAATTAAGATAAACTAAAGGAATTATCATCTAATAATATATTTATCCAACAGATGTGTCGTACCATTAAACCTTCTAGAGAGATGTTGGATGGTAATGGAAATAGAATTAAATAGACGACAATCCAAGATAATACCCCATATACAATAATCCAAAGACTTGTTTTTTAGTTATGACTCCTGTAATAAAAATCATAAATTTGGATTTGGATGGCAAAAAATAAAAATAAAAAATGAACTGATACGATTAATTTTAGTAATTAATAAAGAACGCAAAAAATAAAAATAAAAATTGAACTAATCAGATTAATTTTAGTAATTAATAAAGAAACTAGGGTCATTAGGGTCACGGATAGGGTCAACCCTGTTAGGGTTAGGATTTGATAAATTGACCCGTTTCATAAACTAGTCAGGGTTAGGGTTCCATAATATTGACCCGTCTATCCGCTAACCCGCCTAAGGTCGACCCGCGGATGACCCGTTGCCAGGTCTAGGCCAGAATCATAATCTTCCCATCCAAATCCACCCAGTAAAGATGTCCATTTGCATAGATACTCGGCGACAGAGTATTATTAGGTTGCAATGAGCCGTTGATTTTCCCTTTGTTTCTCCATCCACTACCACCACCAAGAGTGTAAACCTCGACCCGTCCAACAGACGGTTGGTCGGATCTGTAGTAAATTCTAACAACCTTATACTCACTAGTTTTAGGATGGTAACGGAATCCAAAAACAACACGACCATTCAATCCTTTTTCACTAAGCATTTGAAGAAATATGTATTCGTTAGTGATGGGATTACAAATGTAGACAGGATCGGCCAGGGCCGTATCTGAGATTTTGGGGGCCCGAAGCGAAATCTTAAAACAGGGCCTATAGATGAATTAAAAAAACGACTATAAGAAATAGTTACAAAATTTAAAAAAAAAAAAAAAAAGAAATATAAAATTTAGTCTTTATTTATTTATTTAAAAGTGTCGCACCCATGTTACTTTAGGGCTGCCTACATACCATAATTAAAAAAAATACGTAGAGTTAGTATAGTTGAGATTCCCATAAAATTTTTATAAACAAAAGTACAAAATAATAAAATAGCTAAGGTTAAAAAATCCGAATAGAATCTTGATAAATAAAAAAGGAAAAAAGTGATGCATAACAAAGAATACAATTTGCTGAATTGTTATTATAATATATTTATGAGTTTCTATATACCCATAATAATTAGGAGTTTCTATTCTAAATAAACAAAGAAATAGAAATAGGAACGATTTTCATACAACTAGGAGTACGATAATAAAGCATATACTCATGTTATTATTATATATATATAAATAACATATAGTTTTAGGGGCCCTCAAAATTTGGGGGCCCTATGCGGTTGCTTATGCCGCATATGCTCAGATACGGCCCTGGGATCGGCGACACCGTGGTGCGGTAATGAGAAACAAATCAAACCATTACATGAACCAACCATGGAACTAGTGTAGCGTAGCTTGTGAAAAGGAGGATTTTCAATAAATGGGTAGCATAATTTATAAGTGAGAGGATGGTTAATCCTTCTAAGTGTCATGTAGGGTTTTTCATCATTCTCATCGTGATACTCTAGATAGCAAATTTGGCAAGTATTCTCTTTTAAACTATGTAAGCAAAGAAAACCCACCTCAGGAGATGCAGCAGAAACAGCATTAGATGTTAAATTAGGGTATTTCTGATCATCATCAAGTTGCAGTAAACGACGACGATGGAGGTGCAAATGAGCAAAGTACAGATTATAAGTGAGAGATAACCAGGTTTTGCATACTAATCTGCATTCTACAACTGTCTCAACTGGTAATCGAGAGAGTATGTCTATTATGATTTCTGCTGGTAATGGGTTTGCCATGGCAATTCAAGAGAGAGAGAGAGAGTAAGAGAGAGAAAGTAAGAGGGAGAAGAGAGAGAGAGAGAGGAACTGTACCCTGA
Source organism: Macleaya cordata (assembly GCA_002174775.1). NCBI lineage: Eukaryota > Viridiplantae > Streptophyta > Magnoliopsida > Ranunculales > Papaveraceae > Macleaya > Macleaya cordata. The sequence goes on from MVGT01000870.1 coordinate 27,542, forward strand.
CTCAAGCAAGCGTCTCCTGAATCCTTCCTTCTCTAACCTTTTGAATTTTACCAGAAATCCTTAACTTAAATCCACTGTGCCTTAACCTGAATCCACCATTTATACTCCATTTAAGGTATGTGGGCACTTACTACCATCTTAATTACTCAACTGCAACTCTGCAATCCACCCACCTACCAAACCCTCTTTTTAACATCTCACTATGACAAACTATCCATGAAAAAACACGCTTTGATGAAAATTTGATTAAAATCAACGGTTAAAAATAATAAATCAAGGTAGACCCACTTGCTTGCTTTTTCGGATTTCTTTTCAGCTGCAGGGTAATGATGGTTGCGTGGGGGTGGGGGCTTGCAGGGGAGACTATTTTAGGCTTCTAGGAGGGTGTGATTTTGTTTTGCATGGTTCTGATGATCTGGGCTATTCGACACTTGGCACTCCAGTAGTTTCAAATTCACACAATGTTTTGCCCTGGGGCATTACTAGAGGGACACCAGAATTTGACATCTAAGATTACATCTCTTATTTTATTGATTGGAAACCAATCATAACAGTTGTTGAAAAAATTTTATTCCATTTCAGCCCCTCATACCACTTTTAAAAAGCAGATGTAATCTTTTGGTGTCAAATTCTGGTGTTATTCTAGCAAAACTCTTTGCCCTGAAAAAAAAAATATATAGAACAGTTTTTACCTAGTACAATTGGCCAAGAATAAAACCACCAATAATACCTTTTGAATCCATGGCTCAACGGTGCCGCTTATGTGGCAGGGTGAGATCCACCTCTTTTCCACTCCAAAAGTGTTTTAAAAAGGTTTCCAACTTACATGACAGTAGGACCAACCATGCCACATAAGCATCGGACACTACTTTTGTAACTTAGGTGGCGTTTGTTTTTTTTTTTTCTGAATCTGAATCTGAAATCTGAATCGGAGACTACCTGAGTCATCTGGATCTGAGATCATCTGGATCTGACTTGTTTGAATTTAAGTTTGTTTGTTTTTTCATCTGAATTCTTTTAATAAATTATGTCTGACTGACTTTTTGACACTTTTACCCTTATTTATATTATTGTCACATGTCATGCTCTCATCCAATATAGGGAATTCGGTCATTTAAAAGCAAATGGAGGACAAAATTGTAAAAAAGAGTGACTCAGCACTCAGATAAACTTTTCAGTACAAAATTTTCACTGACTCAAATTAACCCTTTTTCAGACTTTTTGCTGAGTCAAAATTTGACTCAGACACTCCAAATAAAAAAAACAAACAATCTGAAATCTGACTCGGCCCAATTTAGACCCCGAGTCAGATTCAGACATTGTTTTCAGAAAAAAACAAACAAGCTCTTAGTCTGTCCAAACAGCACTACTCTAAAACCACACAACTTTAGTTGAATTATATGGTTTGTATGGATAGGGTTTTAGGTTGGGATTTTATGAGAATAGATTTGGTGGAAAACTAGTTAGATTATAACATGATTTCTAACTAGTTTTTCTAAGAAATCCCTGGTCCCCACAAAATCCCTACTTAAAATCTCATATCCAAACAAACCAATATAAATTTTATAAAATGACCTATTGATTATATAATAAGGACAAATCGCATTATAATTGTATTATTGACTTTAAATAACGGACAAATCATTTTGTAGTGTACCGTATAAATTCTAAATGGTGTAGATTTAGTAAAAAGTTGTGTTGAAAATATAGGTGGCGAATAGAATTTCAGGCTTTAATTAATTAATTAGTAAATTAAATTGCATATATGAAACATACAAAACGATTTTCCAAAGTTTCAAAAGTTACTGAAACATTGCAAGGACAAGTAAAATTAACTTCTCTTCCTTCTTTTGCCTTTCTCATCAATCCTCTCTTCCTCCCTTCCTATGCTTTATCTTCAATGGCTGTGGCTTCTTTCTCAAGTCTAGGGATGAATTGTGGTGATCATGATCTTTTTTTCATGGACAACCACCATGCTAAAAGTCAGCTAATTCAAAACTTCTAACCCAACCAAAAAAAAAGACTGCAAGTTAAAGCTTTATGGCCAATCATTTTACAACTACTTAATTATAAAACCTTTAACAAAACAAATTATCCATTGTCGCCAATGTCAATTTAGAGCTAAAGTTAGCCTTCAATTTCACAAATCAATTTGTTTGAAGGCTTATGTCAATTAAAAGCTCAATTAAATGAAATTAGAGTAACAACCTAACAACCTACCTGGAGTTATCTGATCTCATGATGCAATCTACAGTAGCTTCCGGCAGGATGACAACAATGGTGGTTCTCCGACGGAACAGAAGCAGCCACAGAAACAGAGGAAACAACAGCAGCAGCATGTTCTTTGCCCTGAAATTGAAGGTTGAAGAAGTCCCTATTATATAGCTCTTCAGTAGAGAAAACAGTTCCAGAAACTCTGCATCAAAATCAACAAGCAGAGGTTCGTGAGATAACACACGGGCTAATGTACCGAAAAAAAAAGTGTGCGCAAGAACGAGCGAGCGAGAGCTGCACAGGAGTACAAACTTGCAGAAGTATTTGAAGATGATCAAGCTGCTCTATGTTAGGGTTTCTAAAAAGGCATGAGAGAGCATGAGGTTTTTTGGACATTTGATCAGAGTTTTAAGATAACCTGTGGTCTGAAAAAACAAAGCACAGTTTGAATAGAAACTGCGGTCTTTTATGTGTGGTTAAAAACCGTTTATGTTGCAGTGTGTGACCAATCACAGGATGATGTTCCTGCATCACATTTCATTTTACAATAGTAGTTTCTTATCCTTCATGCTTTTGGAGTTTGCATTTTCCAGCAAAAGAAAACTGAATTTGAAACTTGTAAAACCAACAAAAATAAATAAATCAAACTACTGTATGGAGGCTCAATAACATAGATTGTGAACCTGGTGCCAAGAAAACAGAGCTGCATATAATATAGATTCAGAGGTTACGTAAATTAAAGCTTGGGAACTAAGGATGCTGTAACAAACTCCATATGTATTACAGTATTAGTCTAGTTGAAGTTTAAGGTATGGTTACCACACAATTTGTAACTAGATAATGCAATATCTACTACATGCCAAAGTGACAAGTTACAAGATAATCTGGTTCCAACCAGCATTCCTACTACTTGACCTATACTTGTCAGTATTTTCACTTCAAGGATTAAAAAATATGCATAATAAAAGATTTGAGGTCAGATAATGAAATGCATACAGTAAAAATTACTTAATGTATACTCGGCATGACTTACTCGATAATTCAGTATATGTCTGCAACTAAAATAGAAATAACTAATTTTATTTTTCTTTTGAAGAGGCAAGAAATGATTTAATTGAAGAAAAAATGAAGAAAAACTACTAAAGATGATCTGACCTCAAACCATCAAAGGGATTGTAAAACAGATTCCCACCAAAAAACAAAGTCATCAAACCTAAGACCCTTTCCCCAAACAAATAAGATACTTTTCAGCGTAATGATCAAATCCAGTGGTTAAGGTTATATATGTTTAAGTTACAGCAGAAGGAAGACAAAACAGCCAAAAACTGTATTTGAAGCATACTACACTAAAATATTTTAAGAGAAAAGAAACAAAAATCAAAGTCTCAGTAGAACAAGTGATCCCTAGTATCGAACAGTTAAATTGAACGATCCAGAATCCACAATTTTGAAACTTGAATGAGGTTAGGAATTGAAAACTGCAGAGATGAACTCCCATTTACATCAAAAACTAACACTAGAGCAAAACTACAAGAAGTTTTAAGTTTTCATATATCCACCATTACTGAGCTTTGATTGCATACTTGTGGAGCTGTTCACCGTGTTATACTGTATTTAAAAACCATTCAATGGGTCCAGTGATGCAACTACCTTGAAGAGAGTGCAAATTAAACACGCATTACCTCTAATTGTTCCCCTTCATTTTGCATAACTGATGGTATGACAAACAGGAAACTACTGTCAGTAGTAGTAAAATTAGAATTTAGAATAACAAATAGGAAATATTTAGACCAGACTCCATATTGCCTTTGTGGCAGTGATTGTGAATTGCCATGCAATCGAGTGTTTGAATATTGGTACTTCATCTTCAAATTTGGATGACGTTATAATCGGAATTTAGCATTTCAATTGGTTATCAGATTTTGGAAAAAATTTGTTCAACTTCATTTCTTTTTCACACGTCACAAAGTGACACTAGTGAAAATGGAAACTAAGGTAATCTACAATGTGAAGGTCCCAAGTCCGAACATTACCAAACGAAAAATATGAGTTAAGGTAGATCTTTAGGCAAACATTACCAACAACTTTATAGTTAAGGAAATCACATAAACAGCGAAAATGTAAAGAACTAACTATAGATTTATGGAAAGCAATGTTGGGTGTACACAAGCGAACAGACAAACAGTCCAGATAATAATGGTTGCTGAAAAGATGCCTTCTTTTTTCTTTTCTTTTTTATGGAGGCAAAACTGTATTAAATAGGCCATAATGGCAAAAAAATTACAACTAAAGCAGCAAAAATCAGAAAAAGAAAGCTCTAAGCTAGTCCCAGAAAAACCCAAAAGCTAAATATAGAAAAGGTGCATTCTTACAAATAAGCTTTTACAATATCATTAGAAAGAAGAAAAGAGGGAAGTGTTCATAAGACTAAAGAGTAATTTACCCTATCATTCTAGCAACAGATTCTTTTTCCTCTTTCACAAGAATTTAACAGAATCCCCAACATAGTTCTAAAAGAAAAACCTCCCAAAAGTATGTATGTCTAAAATGATATCATCTCTAAATCTTGTCTACTTTAGTAATCTATAAAGTGGAAAAGTATGTTCAAAGCAAAACTCAAAGATTTCCATAATCACACATTCTCTAGCAAATGGACCAAGTAACTAACATTGTAGCCTAAAATGATATCATTTCTAAATCTTGTCTACTTTTGTGTTGCAGCCTAGTAAGCTTGCTTTTAATGAGATTAAAAAAAAAAAAAGAAGAAAAAAAAAAACTCGAAGGATAATATCTTGAACCCAGGACTTCTTAGTCAATAATACAGATCCCTAAAACTAGATAAATACTATTTTCTTCTTGTTGTCTATGTTACGATCACACCCAAAAACTCAAGCCGTTTCAATTATATTAACCCTATTAGTAGTTACAGTATACTTAAATTCAATTCCATACTTGTTTCTTTGTTCATTATTAAAACTGAGCAGTTCATATCCTAACAATAGTAACAAAGAAAGTATCAACAATTTGAGCCAAATGAAATAACAAAAGATACTCACACTCCTGTAGAATGTAACACTTATTTTCTCAATTATGTCAACAAATATTACTCTCTCGTCCTACCACTAGGGTCATTTGCTATCGCCAGGTTAATGTGCATCCACTGGAATGAAATGCTAGATGAAATGTTTACCCATTGGAATGCTGCAAGGGACCACCACCAGTCCGGCTGACCACACCCTCAACTGCTTCCCAGCTGATAAAATAAAGGCTATTATAGTTGCTTAACATGGCTGAGATACAAAACAAAAATAGGTGATAGCTGCATCTAAGTAAATAGAAAAACAAAACTGGTGTTGCATCAAGTAAAAAGGGCACGGCATTTTCTACATATCTGCCATACCTGTGTCATACACTGATACATTTCTAAATAAGTCTTAATCTATTAAACCAACTTTTATCCTGCAGGATGGCCATTATGATTCCAGTGTATATAAATTTACCTAAAAGAGTAGCACTAAAAGAATCAAAGACAAGGGCCTATAGAAACTTTGGGACCTGAAGAATAAATTTCATAGGAACAGCAGAAGGCCATCAAAACAAATGCATCCATCAAATGCTGTAGGAAATGCAGTCACCAACAATTAGCAAACGGATCAGGCTTCCATCTATATATGAAAAACAGAATGAGAAACCAGAGCTTCAATAAATAGATCATCGTGCACCTACTTGAGTGAGCTCGAACAGAGCTCTGTAGGTTCAACCAGACCTTTGTTTGTGGTTGGACTGGGATCGTCCTACCTCAGATTCGGCTCGGGCTTGACCATACTGAGTCCAAGATCCATCTACAATATGTATTATGGAAAAGAAGCTACTTATTTAAAAGAAAATCTGTCACGAACACTACCTAACAAATGTTGCACTTGACTTAGTGATGATCATTTTGGGTTGGAAAAAGTTAGGTTAGGATCATTGAGCTGAAGTTCAGGATGGATTGGATTTGGGTTGATCGCAACAACCAGCTTAAGTTGCACCCTGAAGATTAGAGGAGCTGGAATGGGAGTAAAGTGTCCATTTTTATCCAATAATTACATTTATCACTCAAATATAGGTAAATAGAAATTTCAGTTACCATGAGTTGGAGTAGCTGGCTTTACTACACTAGTAACAAATTTATTGCATTCAATTTGACAAGCTGAATGCTTCTATGCATTCTTAAGGCATAATAAATGAAGCTCCAACTATGCACTGTAAGCCATTACCAAATCTATTATACAATTCAGGACGGGGGGCAGAGTTGTCCTTTTATAAAAATGTGCTGCTTCATAAGCCCCCCGCCCTCCCCTCTCTCTCCCTGCCCTCTCTACCTCCCTCTCGATCTCAGCCTCCCCCTCTCTGCTCCCTGCCCCCTCTCTCTCTCTCTCCGGAGGTTTTGAGCCGTGCCGGAGGCACGGCGATAGACCTTGTTCAGTACAAAAGAGAATCATTGTCATTGATCTTTAAGCTTTCACCTTAGACAATATCCTCCATGTCCCCTCAATGTCTGCTCCAACATTCATGCAAAACCACAAACAAGAAATAGAACCATAGAGAGATAAATGCAGAAATTTAGAACTGGAAGTTTGAATATATATACCAGCAGTGCTCCTTCAAAACTGTGTGAGATGTAACTAATAAAGAGATATGAGGTATGGAACTAACATTTTGTGCATCTGCATGAACAGATCACAATGGAGAACCATGAAAATATCCACGAAATTTGAAAATCTTATGCATATTGTCCCTATTACATTAGTCAAATAACAAATATATACAAAGTACCAACCTATCTTCTCTCTACATGTAGCCGCACACCCATCTTCTCTCTACATGAAGCCGCACACCCACGTAAAACTTGAAATTCAGTTCATGCACTCATCTTGACCACTTTGCCGATCAAACTCACTGACAAACATAACAAAAAACAAAGCATGAAAGAGAATAACCAAAGTACCATCTTCTAGAAAACATAGTAATCAAACAAGCCACCCTACGAAGAAATTCTTTTACCTATCGTTAGAACTTAGAACATGGAAATATCAATTATGGGGTATATGACTATTATCATATATCTGGCATACAGTTTTTGTTCTCTGAATAATTTCAAATGCCCTGTTTATGGTTACTTAAATAGATCTTTTCTGCATAAACTTTTCTTCACAGTTGATATCAAATATGTATCAAAATTAAATATAAAACATCCATTATAAGACTATTTGTACTTGACTTCACTGAGTACTACCCAAAAAATTAATAACAAGAAATCTAGAATCTACAGAGGCGGCTTACTATGATTTGCCAATGTCCAATCATCCTCCACACAAAGGGAGGTGGTTCATTTCCAAGTGATGACCTTCAAATTTTAAAGAAAAAACCAAAGAAATAGAAATCTAACAATTGAGACATTCAGTGAAAGATCCATTAACAAGGTGATGTAAATCGAAGTTGGTGGAAGCTTCAATTGATCTTACACCATTTGAGAAGAAGATAACAGGGGAGCTGAGCTCAAAACCCATTTTCCATTAACAGGAGCTAACTATTCAATCTTTCAAGCTTACAAGTTTTCTTTTAATTCAACCACTGAAAACAAAAAGAAGCCTTTCATAAACTTTCATACAAAACAAAAGAAACCCTAAGATAACTAGGAAAAGGGTACCGACTGGGCCAGCAGCTATGACTGGGACGGCAGCAGAACAAAAAACTAAAGCCCAGCACCACTAAACCGATTTATATCACAAGGATAATGAGGGTTCTTTGTATGCAGCCCAACAGATCAAATAACACCTCAAATTTCAAATACCATTGTATCTCTTCAATCTTTAAAGCATGAATCCAGAAGACAACAACAGCAAAGAGCAGCCAAACTGCACAAACAGATAACCAACTTTTAATTTCCAATAAAACACAGTTCAGGGGAAAAAAACAGGAATTCTTATAAAAAATTTCAAATCTACCTTTAACATTGTATCACAACTCTTCCCTAAACTCGGGGATGGCCTTTTCCTCTAGTGACTGTTGGGTCAAGTATGTTTCCCCTTGCGTCCTCTTCACTATCAATGGCGTTGCACAGTAGATTTGCGAGTTGCATTACGTCCACAATTTAATCTTAATCTCTTTGTTGACAGTTCCTTCGTCTGATTGTCTATCCACTCCATAACACGACTATAACGTACTTCATCATCTGCTGCCAAGTCTGCAACCTTGTTAAATGCAAGACACATCTTATCATACCGAAATTGTTCAGGAGTGGTACACAAACCATCATAATTGATTCTAACCCTCATGTAGGATCTCAGCACATCCCTTCTCCATCTCCTCAAGATGTACTTATCTGGAAGTAACGCTACATCATTACGGATTAACACAGAAATAGCATGCCTACAAAGTATTCCCTTCAATTCAAACATATGACAACTGCACTCAACTACATATTCATGTCTATGAAAAGAAATCGTAAAGATCATTCTTTTTCTACCCTCTCCAACCGCCACGTCCTCTCGTATGTCATACTCCGAGACCATGTCACCCTCTCGAATAGAAATTACTTCACAGTACATCTTTCCGGTTAACTCTTCTTGAAACTCTTTAAATTTTGAGATAGTGTAAACTCCTTGAACTTGCTTCTCCATTTCATAAGTAGTTGCACATGGGACCATATGTGAAAATGACCTAAAATCTAATTGACTCTCTTTTTCCACTTTGCACCTCAATGCATTTTCATATTGCTCCACAAATTGCTTTAAAGTGGTCTTTGAATTGACATACCCATCAAAAAATGCATTCACACTTTCACTTCTTTGAGTGGTCGACATCCCCGCCCAGAAGCTAGTTTTCACAAAACATGGTACCCAACGACGCCTCTCATTGTACAATTCACTCAACCAATGGCTCTGATGCAAGCCATACGTCTCAACCATCGCACTCCAACTTTGTTCAAACTCTTCTGGGCTTTGTGTATCATACACCACACTTTCCAAAGCAAATTTGATAGACTCGTAATCTTTACCTAACTTTTCAGGCAACTTCTTCATTACATGCCACAAGCACCATCGATGCCTTGTATTAGGGAATACGATCTCAATTGCATTTTGCATCGCTCTGTCTTGGTCTGTAATTAATCCTTTAGGAGCAAACTCAACCATGCACACAAGCCACGTCTTAAATAACCAAACAAATGTTTCTGTATCCTCACCTGAAACCAACCCACACCCGAACAAAGTTGATTGCCCGTGATGATTGACCCCAACAAATGAGGCGAGTGGCATGTCATACTTGTTTGTCAAATTTGTGGTGTCCAAAGTGACTACCTCGCCAAATTCTTTGTAGGTTTCCCTGCTCCTGCCATCTGCCCAAAATACATTCTTCAATCGACCATCTACATCCAAGTCCAAACTAAAGAAGAAACCTGTGTTTTGTGCTTGCATCTTCAAAAAATAATTTTGAATTGCAAGGGCGTCTCCGTCCCCAAGTCTTAACCGCCTCACTTTTTCAATGTGATTTCTAGAGTCTTTTTCCAAGAACGTAAAATTCTGGTATCCGCCAACTTCAACCAAAGATGAATTGTTGCTTACTCCGGATGCCATTTTGTCTTCATGTGCGCTAGTTTGGCGATGACATCGAAAGAAGCAGCATTTACTTGGACATAACTCATGATTATGGTCAAGAATGAGTACATTAATCCGCCATCTGTCTTCTCGGTCTAAACTTGCTGAGAGCTTAACCTTGCACCCTGTTTTGGAGCTAGGTGGAGGCTTCAAGGGATTGCTTGGTGTAGTACCTCTCTTGCCTTCTCGGGCACACGCAAACGTCACATATCTTACAACCCCCTCCTCATCCTTCTTATTTGTTCTTTTCCTTACCGGAAATCCCATGTGTTTAGCATAGTTTTTCCAAAATTCATACATTTCATCAACATCGCCGAACTTCATACCGACCTTAGGCACTATTTCACTTTCGTCCTTGTCCACTTTGTCATCCACAACCTCAACATCCCCTGATGTCCCCTTATCTGAGGATCCCTCATCCATATCTACAATTAAATTAAAACACGGTCAATTGATAAAATAAAAAATCAAAATCAGTCACACACTCAATTAGGAAAAAACAAAAAAACAAAAAATGAAGGACAAGCATCTTCAATCTCTAATTTATAAAAGAAGACTATCTAACTTCAAACACTTCAGAATAGTATTTTTTGCTTACAAAAGATAATAATTATAATAATAATAATACCTTAAATCACACAAAAGAATCATAGACCAAGTTTTAAAAAAACCCTAATTCATCCATAAATAAATATTAGATTCTCTAAAACCCATTTTGACCAAATCATGAACAAAAATCATCTCACTGCAATAGAACATTTAGTGAGCTTCATAAAAGAAGAAACCTATATTTCAAATGTTTAAAATCATTAAACCATGATAATTTTTAAAGCTCTCCACAACCCAAAGGGAATTCATTCGCATTTATCCACACTTAATGGATACATTTTTCCATATATCTTCATATCAAGATAAACTCCATATCTCATCAAGTTGGTTTCTTGGTTTTTCTATTGTAGTTTTATCATTTCCTGCCTAATTTGTCTCGTATTATTGATTAAAAAGAAAATTAAAATAACATTTCATCTACAATGATGAAGCACAATCAAGCTTATATGAGTACCCTCGCTGCCCGAGATAACTAAGTTGCTACCTAAATTTGCCATTCCCACCAACAATGTTACTGTCAACAAATTAACATTTGTTCATGCTAAAAAAGGAGATGAATTGACATTAAGGCCCTATACTTGGTAGTGCAAGGGAAATATCACTTATGGAAATTGTTTGCGGCAGGCCCACCTCAAATAAGGCAAATGGAGTGCAAACATTTGCAGCCATTTTAGTGCTGTGAACGCTCGCAGCCCATACTCAAACAGTTAGACATCATTTATTATTCGTTCTCCCCCTTTGATCAAACATCTCCTCTGAGTTCTTTTCCTCAGTGAGCTTTTCTTCTTCTTTTTTTACATAGAGGGGGTGAAGATGACTAACTAATTCCATTTCAGAAAAAAGATAACTAACTAATTAGGGTTTTAGACTTTTAGATCTTCGACCATTAATCCTGGCGAAGTATCTAGAAGCAAGGGTTAGAGTTTGTTTCCACTTAGTGACCTGAGCTGAAAATTTGATTCTGGTTTCTTATTTTCAAAGACAAATCTGGGGTTTAGGATCTGTATCCACTTTAGATCACAGATCTGTTCTTCTTCTTGGTCATCCTCAATTTTATCATTTTTCTTTTTAAGCCCAATTTGACATTGTGTTTTATGTTTAAGGAGGAATGAAACCCTTTTGCAACATCTGATTTTTTTCTTTCTCGACTCTTGCCAATTTGGTGATCTGTGTGAGTTCTTGCATATGACTAAAGTACTCAACAACAACAAGGCCTAATCCCACTGGGTTTGGACAAACTAGATCACAATTTCTGAACTCAAATCAGCAGCAACAAAAAAGCCCCTTTTGGATTGGATACCTAGAACAGCTCAAACCCAAAAAACGACCAGATTTTGATTCTAACTTCTAAACATGAGAATCAATTCCAGGTTTTCTTCTTCAAATTTTTTACTTCCTACCCTAAATTTAAAACCACGGTCATCACTAAAAATATCTGAAAATATCCACTAAAGTTAATGCGAGAAAGCCTGCATACCACTTGTATGATGAAAAGCCTAAGAGAGAACTGATTCTGAAAGACTATTTTTTTTTCCAAGTTTGATTTATTCATTGGCAGTTTCTTAAAAAGCAACAGAAAACAATTACAGTATATTTACATCGTTCATACCAAGTAGAAGTAAAATACTTCAATAGTAAACATTTACTAGTTACTACAGTAAACGCTTACGACAACAAACATTTGATGGTACCAAGCAGGGCCGAACTCAAAAAATTTATCTTTCAACTGAACAAAGTAGTACAAAGCATTTCCTAGCAGTCAATAAGTAACAAGAATTGTGTAAATAATCCGGAAAAGGAGTCATTTTTTCAAAAGATCAAACATCTATGTGATCAGAATCATAAACAGCTATAATAAGTGCAGACCTAATTAGTTAAGTAATTTCTACAAAAAAAGAAGAACTAGCAGGTACATAAATTGAGCTCTTGCAACTCAGAAACACAAGAAGAGATTTTAGTGAGAGAAAGAGGGAGTTTAGTGAAACAGAGGAACATACCCTTTTTCGTTGATGAGAGAGAAAGATGTTGGTGAGAGAGAGCGCCGTTGAGATTCTGGTGGGGAGAACTACCGGTAACGATGGCGAAAACCGATTCCCCCTGTATCTCGTTTCAAGCCCTAGGTTTCCTTTCGTTTCTGGTTTGTTCGACAAAAACTTTTCGGTCCCATTATCTTTTTCTTTTTTTACTCTAGGAAAGAGACGAGTAAAAGACTTGAGAAGAATAATGAGGGAAAATCAACGGTTCTGAATAGGGATGACAAAAATCCCCACGTATAAGGGTCCCCACGGGTATCGGGATGGGGAGAAAAATTGCATCCTCACCTGGGGATGGGGATCACATTCCCCACCCCGTTCTCGCCTACATCCCCGCCCCATTTAGTGAATGTATATAATTAATTATAAAGTTATCTATAAATTTATTTAAAGAGGGAGGTTATTGCACCCCCCTCTTAGAACACCCCCTTACAACGCCCCTCCTGTGGGGCCTACATGCGATGCATCTAGGGGCTAATTTTTTTAGAGGATGTTCTTCTCATTATGTATATCATCATATTAAAAAATAACTTCGTTCTAAAACTTCTAATCCCTTCAAATTAATATTTAAAAGTTAGTAACTATTTGGTAACTATTTGAGGGGTCAAATAGTTACCAATTTTTAGGAAGTAATTTGAGGGGGTTAAAAGTTTTAGAACGAAATAATTTTTTAATATGATGATACACATAGTAAAGAGAGCATCATCTAAAAAAATTAGCCCCTAGATGCATCACATATGGACCCCACAGGAGGGGGTGTTATAAGGGGGGCGTTTTAAGAGGGGGTGCAATAACCTCCCTCTTATTTAAATAATGATGTATACTTATTTTTATCATATAAGTATATGTGTATTTCAATTATTTTTACATTATTCATTGTATTTTATTAATTTTAACCTTTAAAAATATTATTTTAAATATAAATTTTGTATAATTTTTTTTGGTAGGGATGTGATTTGAGGTTGAAAAGGAGATCCGCGGGGAACCCAGCCCCTATAGGGGATTCACAATCCCTGCCCCGCCCCGCCCCGAATAGTAACTGGATCAATTTTTTAACAGTAAAAAGATAAAGTGATTGATCTGCAGTGTAATTTATGCATGAACGGGGTTTCCCTCACAGCTAAAACATGCTGTCAAACAAGTTACGACTTGCAAGGATTATTAGGTTTACTGATCAAGAGACGCCGGACATACATGAACAACTAGCTTCACAAGTATAAATGCCTAGCTGTTGCATTCCTTCTCACAAGCCTAACCACACTGAATAACATTAGAACATGAACAGCATCATCCCATACTATCTCAACCAAGAGAATTTTTATTCTAATTAAGTTATTCTACATGTCTCAAAACTATTTAATGTTTTTCTATCTCGAGTAAAGAATCCAGACCTAATTCTCAGACAAGCGAACAACAGTGAAGTCAGCTGCAAGCCCTCTACGTGCAAAGGAACACACAAAAACGATTAGACATTTAGCCTAATGATGTACAAATAGTTTTATACGAATGCACCAAAAATCAAACTCTTTGTAGAAGCCATACCTATTAACGAACAGATCAATTGAACAATATAAAATCTTCATTTTTAAAGCCAAAAATAAGGTTAGGAATTGAAGACTAAGACCGGAAAGAAAATGATTCTTTTTGTAGGCCCAATACACCTTGCATGCATATAGTATCATAAACTGAAAGATTATGTATGTCCAATTTTCATCGATCTAATGCCCATAGGAGAGGTAATAGCTAGGTAGGGAAGGGATGACAGGATTTGAACCAGTGACATTTTGTACCCAAAACAAATGCACTACCAAGCTGCGCTACATCCCTTTCAATTTCAATTGGTAACGAACAGATCAATTGAACATCATCAATAGTTTCTTACATTAACAACACAGCAAGAGCGAGAAAGCTCCAAAACCAAACTTCAGAATTTGTCTTCTTAGATTTCCAATTTCAAATTGATTCAACTTTAAAATCGATCAACTTGTTTATCAATCATTCTGACTCGTATACTTCAACTGACCCGATTATCTTTGCATCTTCTTCTCCTAAAGCTTTCAATGAAACAAAGCTGTTCATGTGAGTAATTGGTACAAAAGATGAGATCAATAATTAGCCCGCAATCATTTTTAGAGTTCCAGTTTCCGGGTCATAATGAAAGAGAACCCTTTGATCATCATATAACAAAAGATCGAACTTCACCACATCGAACCTGCCTCCCATTGCTATACTGACCTGCATACTCCAAGTACAAGCCTGGTACTCCTGCTCTTTAATGTCATAATAATAGCAATTACTCTTGTTCTTCTTTAATGACCATGCATATATCTAAAGATCAAAGTTCGGACGTTTTATGAACAAAACACAAACACCCTCCCAACACTCGAAGTTGAAAATTGAAATAAAGACTCACCACTGCTGTAACAAGGAGGTGATGGGAGCAAGTGGAACTCCTCGATCATCTGCCAAATAATCGAAGGCCATAATTTTATACTCCAAGTCCAGCCAATGAAGAGCTCCATTTACTAAGATATATACCAGTTGATAGGGGATAATTAGTTCGCAATGAGAATGTGATATCTTCTTAATTTGTTTCTCCACCTACCTCTACCACCCTTGCTTCCATTGCCACCACCAAGAGTGTATACCACCTGTCCCAGGGGTTCGTCCCCCTTCGATAGTAGATTCTAATTAACAACCTTGTACTCATCAGTAGAAGGATGGTACCCAAATCCATTCAAAATTCGTCTAACAGAAAACTTGTTCTCATTATTAACATTCTTGAGTCTTGGAAGATTCACATATTCTCTGGTGATGGGATTACAGATATAGATTGGATCATCAAAGAGCCATTTAGAGTAGGTTAAAGATAGACAATTCAAACCGTTGCATGAACCAACCCAGGAATGATGCAAGCTAAAGTGAGGGAGCTGAGACAGGTATGAAAAACGGCTGATCAACATCATCAGTGCTAATTACCCCTTCTAACCTATGTATGAAATGGGTACCCACCACCTTAGAAGAAGCAGCAGCTACAACAGTAGCATTTGAGTGGTTGTGGCACTTGTCAACATCATCATCATCATCATCATCATCATCATCAAGTAGTTGCAGTGATCGATGGAGGTGCAAATGAGCAAAGGAAGAATGACTAACCAGGTTTTGCATACTAGTTTGCACTATAAAACTGTCTCAAATGGTAACCTAGACAGTATGTCTGTAGTGATCTCTGCTTGAAGAAGGTTTTGCATTTCTCACAATAAGAAGCTGGATTTCGATCACTGTTCTTTTATTTCTTCTTCTTCTTCTTTGTTCATTAGCTCTTCTTAATTAGTTCTTACACCTAGAGAAAGAGAAAGAGACAGAAACAGAGAGGACTCCACTTTCTCCCCCACAAACCCCCTCGTTATAAATTACCTCAATTCTTCTTGGAAACTGATGAGATTCCTTCCTTTCCATCTTCTCTACTCCCTATGAAATGGAATCTGTAGTGGCTTTTTTAATTAGCTCAATTCTCAAAGGGAAATCACTTTGAATACCCACCTCCAACGCGGGTTTGCAAGTGCTTCCTCCAATCACACAAATCTACTTTGCTGCCTAAGTTGCCCTAGAAAACCGATGGGGTTTTTGGGGATGTGCAGCTATCGTCCGACCGTTTGGAGTTATGATATCAATTCCACTTCCCTCTTACTGAAAAACACTAGAGATGACAAATACTGCAATTTGAACGTCAAGAACCCTGCACCCACAAACATCAGTTTCTTGAAATGCATAAACATTTACTTGTAATAAGACCAGTATAGATTCACAGAAGAGGTTTACATCAAAATTTAGTTCCTATTTTGATTTTTCTAGGACTTCTGTTTATGTCATGTCATTGCAGAGAAGTATTGAAATCTTTTGCTTGACCATCGTTCCTGTGACATCCTCATGAACTCATGATGACAACACCAACGAGTTATTCTTTTGATACATCTCACAGACCAGATATCAAACTAATTGGAAGCCTAGCTAGGCAAAAAAATTCCTTCTAGTGAACCATCATCAGCATTGTCTCATACCAGGCCAGAATATAGTTCCCTAGATCAAATTATTAGTTGTATGCAGTAGTTAATACCTGTGGGATAATAGACTAATATTAGGACTTATATATTCAGAATTTCGAGTTTAAGGGAAGTAATCCTGGATGACAACAGTGGGATAGTAGTGGAAAGCAGAATAGGAAGTACAGAGACTAATAAAAAGGGAATTCAACAGGATGATAGAAGAATTAAACACAGTAATGGAGAATAAAAAGGACAGATTCGAGAAACATCTGGGAATATCCATCAGGTCAACATGGTACTCATCTATATTAGTGAAAACAACAATCACAACCCAAAAGCGTAGACATATGGTTCTAGGAACCACGAACACGGACACAAGAGACGAACACGATACGAGAAGGACACGGCTAGTGTATACTAATATTATATAGTTCATTACTTAATAAGATTAAATGAGCCAATCCATTAAGAAAACTAACAGTTTAAAAACAGTTAACAATTAAAAAAAAGCATACCCCTTCTTCTCCAGCGGTAGGTTAGAGCATGGTGTTTGGGAACGATGGAGACATAGATTTTACTGGTTCGGAAGAAAACTAGTTGATCGAAAGGTGGGTTTTAGTGTTTTTGAGGTTAGGTTTTAACTTGTAAGTGACTTGGGTGGGGGGAGTTCAAAGGAAAAGTTCTGGCAATGCATCTAAATAAGAAGCGGTTTACTTGAAAAAAAAATATTTACTGTGTTTCAGGTGATTTCTGGGTTACACATTAATTTAGCCAAGAGTTGATGGTGACTGTGAGGGAGGTTCCAAATATCAGAAGTTGGCTGATTTGTTGAATTATGGGTTGGTTGGAACTTGGAAGCAAGTTTTCAACAAGAAACTGAATGGTGGAACTGGTGTGAAAAGACTAAAAATTTTGAACTTGGCTCTTCTTTCTTTTTAACCTGTCGGAGAAAAAGAATGCTTATGTAAGAGATAGGTAAACCTTGGATTCAAATACTGTTGGTTGGAATTTGGGTTTTCGCAGCAACATTAACGATTGGGAACTGGAGAATATTGAAACTGTTATGGGAGAACAAGAATGCTTCTGTATAGTTTTTCCCTAGAATAAAATCAAAATGGACCATCAAACCCTTAAAAATTAATTGTTCGAAGATCCAAACAGATTAAATACTTCTAGAACTAACTGATTTATCCATTAGAATGAGAAGCAGCCAGACAAAATGTTTACCACTTGGAATGCGGTAAGGGCCCTCCAGCAGCCCAGTAAACCACAACCTCTACTACTTACGAGCTGATAAAGAAAAAAGGGATATTAGAGTTTCTAAGCATACCTGAGATAGAAAAACAAAATTGGTGTCGAGTCTAAGTAACAAGGGCATGACGTTTTCTACAAATTTGCCATACCCCTGTCACTCTGTCAGACATACACGGACATTTCTAAACAAGTGATCTTAATCTATCAAAATATTTTGTGTCCTGCTGGATGGGTTTTATGATTCTATTCTATATAAATATACACAGAAAAGTAGTAGTACAAGGTATGCTTACCATAAGTAAGGTTAGGGAATCAATAACCATAAGCTAAACCAAGATGGAAGACCTATTTATATCAGCTAACATTTGATGTGACCATATATGTGGAGCCCAAAATTGGGTGGGAAATTTTGTGGCTTATAAGTTATACTATGGGACCTAAGGAATAAAGTTCATATACCAACACCAGAAGGCCACCGAAACAAAAATATGCACTCATTGACAAAATTAGAAACCTAAGATCTCAGCCCAGCCTGCACATGTAAGAAGAAATAGCCAGAAGCTAGAAAATAATTCCTCGCATGACTTCAATTTCTGTAGGAGATGCAAAGTCACCATTTATATATCAAAATTTAAAATCTACTATGGAACCAGAGCTTTTCTATATATGATAGCGTGCCTACTTCCAAACCATACTGAGTCCACCATCTGTCTACATTATACGTTATGGAAGAGATGCTACTTATGTACAAGAAAATAAGCCACCAACCATGTTGCACTTAGACTTAGTGATGATCATTTTTAGTTGGACAAAGTTAGGAACATAGAGCCCAAGATAGAGGTGGATAGGTTGAGCTGTATGCGACATCCAGCCGAAGTTGTAAATTGAAGATTAGAGTAGCTGGACTGCGAGTAAAGTGTCCAATTTATCAAATGATAAAATAAACATATCACTCAAATATACATAGAAAGAAATTTCAGTTAAAATAAGTTGGAGTAGCTGGATTTGATATTTTGAAAAAAAAATTACCAAAGTAATAAATTTCATACCAACACCAGAAGGCCACTGAAACAAAAACATCCACTCATTTGACAAACTAGAAACCTAAGATCTCAGCCAGTCTGCACATGTAAGAAGAAATAGTTAGAAGCTAGAAAAAAATTTCTCACATCTGTAGGAGATGCAAGGTCACCGACAATTAGGAAACCTACAATGCTACCATCTACATATAAAAATCTACTAAGAAACCAGAGCTTTTCTATATATATCATAGCGTGCCTACTTGAGTAGTTAAGTGAGCTTGACCAGAGTCCTATACGAGTATACGTTCACCCAGACCTTTGACTGGGGTTGGACCGGTATTGTTCAACCTAAAATTAGGCTGGGGTTTGACCGTACTGCGTCCAACATCTGTCTATATTATACGTTATGAAACAGATGCTACTTATGTAGAAGAAAATTTGCCATTAACCCAACGTAACACATGTTGCACTTAGACTTAGTGATTATCATTTTGAATTGGACAAAGTTAGGACTTAGGAGCATAGAACCCCAAGCTAGGGTTGGATTGAGCGTAGGTTGAACTGTATGAATTCAGGTTCATCGTGAAAACCAGCCGAAGTTGCATACAGAAGATTAGAGCAGCTGGACTGGTTGTGAAGTGTCCATTTTATCAAATAACAGAATAAATATATCATCCAAATATAGGTAAATAGAAATTTCAGTTAAAATGAGTTGGAGTAGCTGGATTTCATCTCTTGAAAAAAAAAATTTAGTAACAAATTTGTATGGGACACAAAGAAAGCTTCTATTCGTTCGTGATGCATAATAAATGAAGCTCCATCTATGCATAGTGAGACATTGCCAAATTCAGAAGAATCGGAACAAAAGAGAAATCATTGTCTTCGATGTTGCCTTAGGCATTCAGTTGGAATTTGTATTTTTGTCTATATAGTATACTTGTAAATTCTTTGCCTTTTGGGTCTTTTAATAAAATTTGAATTTCCCCTCAAAAAAACAAAAACAAAAAAAAAAGAAAAAAAAAGAAGAGAAATCATTGTCAATAATCATTCAGTATAACATCTTAGACAATATTCTCCATCAAGCATCAATGTCTGCTCCAACATTCATGTACAACCACTAGCAAAAAATAGAACCATAGAGAAAGATAAATGCAGAATGATAGAACTGGAAGTTTGAATACATATACCACCTGTGTTCCTTCAAAGCTATGTGTTGAGACTTCAGTGATGAAGCTATGAGGTATGGAAGCAACACTTTCTGCATCTGCATGAACAGAACATGATGGAGAACAAAGAGAATATCCACGAACTATAAAAATCTTATGCTTATTATCCACATTACGTCAGTCAAATAAAATCAACTATACTGCACACTTTTTCATTAGATCTACTAGCTCAAATTGCAACTAATAGGGGTTATAATAGAGGTAAGACCCTAATAGCAGTTCGAAGGTTGAACTGCAGCAGTTCAGCTAATAGGAATGGACTAAGAGGATAGCCTAGTACAGATTCTCAATTCACAGAGGTCTCAAAGAGTTAAGTAGCATCCCTTCAGGTCAGATTATCTGATAAAAGAAAGAATTGTGACAACTCAGTATTATTAGAGTTTTCTGAGAGTTATTAGAAGGATTCCTCTCTTCTTCTTTTTTCTGATAATTTAGAGTTATTAGAAGGATTTTCTAATTACTTAATTAGTTTGCAACCTTGCAACATTACCAATAGTTTCCTTTGTGGGCAGGGGAGTTTGGTTGTAACAATAGTTATTTTGTACGTGATCATTATGTAATGGGTCAAAATGTTGTAGAAAAATATATATAAGCATCATCTATAGAGAATAATGGTGTAATATGTCAGGGAATATGCTAAAGATCGATAAATGTTCTAAAGGACTAAAAAGACTTTAAAGACACTTTTTGTATTTTTTTTTCTTTTTTGAAATGGTTAAATTCATTACAGACGCGCTAAATTGCGCCAATAAAGGTTTTCAACATCACAAAAGGCAACAACACACAAAAGCACAAAACAAAATACCAAAGAAAAAACAACCATGACTACCTACTACACTGCAACGACCTTGTTCAACCAAAACATAAAATCATAAAAAGACACACCGTTAAAACTTTTACCTATGGATACCCAATTAAACATGAGAGTTTGTATTCAATATTAAAGACTCCCCTTTCATTCCTTCCCACAAATACTTGTGCTTCTCTCAAATCAAAAAGTCAACCACAAAAGCAATAAGAAGGCGGCTCTGAAGCAAACTTAAAGGATTAAATGCTTTCCTGCATTTCCAATTTCAGATATGATTCTGTATTTGATTTTCTCTCTCATTCTAAACATGAGAAATGTTAAAAATTTGAAATGGGCAAGATCAATAAAAACTAAATCTGACTCCAAAATCACTTGATATATGAAGCTATTGTTTGTATAGTCTTCTTTTTGCTTCGGTGCTTCTATATTAAGTACTTTTAGACTCTACTCCCTCAACTGATCCAATTATCTCTGCATCTTCTTCTTCTAGAGCCTTCAATGAAAGAAATCTGTTCATGTGAGGTATTGCATAAAGAAAACTGAAACCTATATCAACCCCCACAAGATCAATTGAAGTTGTTTTCGGGTCATAATGATGGAGTGTACTTAGATTGCACCACAGAAGAACTTTGCCACTCTTGGTAAAGGAAAATGGGTCGTAACAGTTATGTCCATTGCCTTACCATGTTATACTGAACTTTTTACTCCAGCTACAAGATTGGTACTCCTGCTCTTTAATGTCATAATAACAACTATCCGTCTTCTTCTTTAATGACCATACTTCTAAAAATCCACCTTCTTTCATAACAACATGACACAAACACCCTCCCAAAACCTGGATTTGTAAACCATTTACCTCACCAGTACCCGAACAAGGTGGGGAACGGAGCAAGTGAAACCCCTCGTCTGCCAAATCAAAGGCAACAATTCTCAATTTGTCATCCACCCAATGAAGAGCTTCATTAACAAAGGGAGTTCCACTTACATTGAAATGCCAAAATATTGAATAAGTATCTTGCAACGAGTACGTGGTTTCTCCTTTGTCTCTCCACCCACTGCCACCACCGAGTGTGTATACCTGGACCGCAAAAGCGATAATCAGGGTTGATTACAAAGAGACAAATCAAACCATGACATGAACCAACCATGCCATTTGTCTGGAGATGGCGATTACAGTGATTAATCATTGTAAAAGTAACTTTCCTGTTAGACAGTTTATTTCTCATCATACTCTCCATAGTGAAGTAGGCCGTCTAGCCTTTCTGTGCAGGTTAAGGTAATGAAACCCACCTTAGAAACAGCAGAGTTGTGATCTTCATCATCAAACTGAAGTGATCGACGTAGGTGCAAATGTGCGAAGGAAAGACTATAGATGAGAGATCGCCAGGTTTTGCAGACTCGTTTGCAATCTAAGACTGACTGGAAGGGTAAGCGAGAAAGTATGTCTGCTGTGATCTCTTCTGGGAGATTATTAATTTCCATCCAAACACAAAAAGAAAACCTAATTTCCTCTACGATTAGTTCTCTACAAACAGAAAACCCCTTTCGTTATAACTAATTACCTCTGTTCTTGGAAACAGCTGATTATCTTTCCATTGATTTGAAGAAGAAGAAGATTAGAAGCACCCTACCCTAATTCTGCCCCTCTTTTCTGGAATCCGTAGTTGGTTTTAGGTTCTGAAAATCAAAATCCCTTCCCCCCAATCGTCATCACTTCTTCGTCTCTCACTCACTCGCATAATCGCATTTGCTAAGTTTAGGTTTAAATTGAGCGAGAATCCACTGAACAGTCAGTGGGCTTTTACTTTTTAGGGACCGTTTAAGAGTAGGACGTGTTTGGGTCGGGGGAACTGTACGTGGTGATTCGTCCATTCCCCAGAATCCACTGAACAGTCTTACAGCACGAGACATGGCTAAATCAACCTTAACCCGCCCACCCTAATAACCCGATCCTAACTCGACCCGCCAATTAAATAGGCCGAGCTAGGGTTGGAATTTCTCAACCCGCCAAAAAATAGAGTTGGTTTGTGTAATCCTCCCGCCAACCCGCCTAAGCAAATATTAATTAAGATATTGATAAAATTATTTTGATTCCACTCATTCTCTCTATATAAAACCTTATTTAAGTCTTCACTAAAGATCCATTTAAATTTCATTTGTTCTCTCTCAATTAAAAACTATTTCTTCTCCCTCTTAACTAAAACTCAATTAATTAAAATCAAAACAATAGAGTTGATTGATATAACTAGGGTTATTAGAAGTTAGAGTTAGGGTTACTAGGGTTAGGGCTAAGGTTGGAAAATTTTGCATGTTCAATAAACGGACTAGGGTTAGGATTAAGGCTTTCTAGCTCGAAATCCCACCAACCCTAACCCTAATAAACTTAACCCTAGCCCGTTGCAAGGTAAATAGCACACAGTAGTTCAAGTCATTCGGGTGCGTGGGCGTTTTGTATTCTGCATTTTGCACTGCCATATGGGCACTCATGAATTGTCAAAATAATAACAAAAAAAATATTGCAATTTGTCAAAATCTGTTACTTAAAAACTGTATGAAAAAATATTTACACATATTTTTTTACAAATAAACAGACCACTACTTAAAAAAAATGCAAAAATATCTTTGCATTTTAAAAATAGAAAACTATGTTTTTAACTAGTTTGTATCCAAATTCAAATTTTCATGGTTCAAAAATAAAGACCATCAAAACAAGAAGTGAAGATCTCAACTAATTCAAATTTATATATTATTTTCTTAATTGTTTAACTAAAAACACTAGCAAATACATGAACACAATACGAACACGACACAAATACTCTTCTCTTTGATAAGTGTTCGCGATTCCTATAACTTTGCTTTATCAGTAGGGCCGAATCTGAGGGAAGGCAGTGCAGGCAGTTGCCTAGGGCCCCTAAATTTTAAGGGCCCTTGAATTTCTAAGTATCTTATATAGTTACATACGTTCTACCAGAAAAAATTATATATATATGTCTATAGACCGATTTCTCAGCTGGTATTTTTGAAAAACTATATACACTTTTGAAAATGAGTCTAGTTCGGTTGACATGGTTATATAAAATGATAGTCATAATATTTACAAGGTTCATATGGGCCCACATAGAGATGATTCAAGGGCTAATTTTTGTAAGGATGTTCTACTCATCATTTAGATCATTCTAACCAAATTTCAGATCATTCTAAAACTCCTAACCCCATCAAAAGTGGGTGAGTTGTAAGCCATCATTTTTTTCAATCAGTGTAATTATAGAATGATATGATTTTTTGTGAAAATGATCAACATTATGAGAAGAACATCCCTACAGTAATCAACTCTCGGGTCATCTCTATGTGTGCCCACAAAAAATAGTATAAATAACAATGCTTATATAATAATGTCCATAGAACCAGAGTCTTTTGAAATATTATAAAAGTTACTTTATAAGTTAAAATACTCCTAATTAAAGAAGAGGACAGATCGGCGTACATGCTAGAATGTACAGGCTCATTTAGGGCCCACATAAGGTTGATGTAAATTTTTATGAGAATGTTGTCTTCACCATGTATATCATCCTCATAAAAAATCACCCCATTCTAAAACTGATAGTACCATAAAAAATTGATCGGTTGATTCAAAATTAACAGTGAAAAATGAACGATGAGAAAAAGAGTAAACTTTTAATAGGGTTAGCAATTTTAGAATGGGGAGATTTTTGTTGAGGATGGCCTACTTGGTGAAGACAACATTCTCACAAAAATTTAGCCCTGAGATCAACCTCATGTGGGCCCCAAATGAGCCTGTACATATAACCTGTACGCCGATTCGTCCTAATTAAAGAAATAAACTACCAAAAAACTTGTTAAAACTACTACTTTTTCTCTCTCTTTCACCCAAACATGTTCTTCTTTGAGAATAAAAAAGGTAACGCTAGAAAGTAAAAAATCCGAGAATAATAATCTTCAATTGATTATATATTCTCTACTTTCTTGGGTGGCTCTTCAATATTATTATGAGACTGTTTAAGGAATAATTGTAAGCGTTGGTTCTGATCTGGATACTGCAGAAGAGCTTAATTGTGGTTGATATCCTCTTGCAATGTTTTATGTTATCGTAATTTAGAAATAATAAAATTGAGTAGTTACCTTGTTTTCAATATTAGTATATAGGGAATCGTTTTTGGGAGTTCGTCTCGGTCCCCTAAAATCTCATATCCGAACTTGTCTATCAAAATGCTTTCCTCTATATTAATGGCATATTTGGATTGCAGGAATAGTATCACATTCCTAGGAATGTGATTCCAAGCTTGTATTTGGTTCGCAGAATCATGCTGGAATACCATTCTCTAGAATGTGAAATTCCCCCATTTAAGGGGAATAGCAATCCCAAGGGGGGACGTGGGATTGCCATTCCCATCCCCTCGGAATCAATCATGATAATTTTTTAAGACAATCTTTCCCTTATATATTTTCACTATTTACAAATACAATCCCAAACCATGTTTCGACACTTCAACCTCTCTTTTTTTTCTTCTTTTTCCTAATCGTGACTTCTTTCAAGAAGAGAGAAAAATAAGTAAAAGAAGAGAAGAAGTAGAGAATAAGATTGACGAATTTCCATTTGAGATATTCAACGAGTATGAGCTTTAGTCTAACTTTATGATTAAAATGGTAAATAAGCCAATGAGTATATATGAGTTATGAAAAATATGAATTGATTTTTTGTTTCCATGCTTGTTATAAAAAATATAAGTTAATTTTTTATTTTCATGCTTATTTTTTAATAGTATATATTTGAAAGGGTTATAAGGAGAAAATTAGCCTTTCTTCGGATTCCTATTCCTACATTAACCAAACACTGGAATAGGAATTTGGCAAGAATCATATTCCTATTCTTGGTTAAGGGAATGTCATTCCCAGGAATAGCATTCCAGAAATGTGATTCCCAGGAATGTGATTCCATTTCCGCGATCCAAACATGGCATAATGGTAATGATTAGTTTTTCCTTTTATCTTTTTTGTAAGTTATCCGTAGTATATTAGGGTTAGGGTTTCATTTATTATTAGTTTAATATCTTCTCTTATATCTATCTTCTTTTTTAATTAAGCCTATACATACTGGTAATTTATAAATACAGATTCTTCTTACTTCGGCATGCCAACCATATGTCGTTTGAATTTTATAAATCTCTAAATATTCTTGTATATCTTAACAGGTCAGCAGCAACCAAATAAATACAAAATCAAACTTTACCATGCAAATACAATCAAGACTTGACTACCAAATACATATAAAGTACCAACTAAATACAATGAGGCAACAACCACTCTTATAGCAGAAAAAGGAAAGCCAATCCTACAAATGCAAAACTATATATAACGAACAAAAACTTAAAAGGATGTAAGTTTTTTTCAAAAATAATCATACAAAAGTACTTTACTATCATGACTCGCTCGAGTCGTCCAAGCCGAGCCGAGCCAAGTGATGAGTTGGCCGAATCACAATCGAGTCAAGTTGAGTCCCATACAAGTTGAGTTTAGTTATGGTAAGATAGCTAGGTTACAACAGAGTCCAATCTGAGTCGACCAAGTTAAGTGAGGAGTCGGCAAATTATGGTTCAGTCTGGTTGCAGGCAGGGGAGACTAGACTGATGGCGATGATGGAGACGAGACACTCTTTTAATTATTCGATAGTTGCTGACTAATGGCGATATCTATTGATAGAGACCAGCTTCAAGCAGTCCAGCTGGGGGATGAGGAACAATTACAAAGACTTGCGTGAGCGGACGTCCCAATGTCAGCTCAGCTTTGCAAACCATTTAAATTAGGGTTTGTTTGAATTGCGCCCAGGCCTGGAAGAACCATGAATTTATGTTGCGGGGGCTAAAAAGAAGAGAGAAAGCATTTCGACTACAAAACCCTAAAAACGCTAGGGTTGTGTTGGTGCCTTGCATGCATTCTTTGCACTTAGCATGTGCTAAAATAGTGCACACAATATTGAAGTATTATTATAATTTTTATTAAATATGGACATTTTTAAAATTTTAAAATTTTAGTAATTTTTTTGAATGACAAATTTAAAAGTAGAATTCTTTTTTTCATGTTGACCCCACAATGCCCATATTCACGAAAATATATTGTTAGATCATTTCCAAGGGCATACAAGAGGTGTAAGCAGAGTGTAAGCAATAAGTAGGTGGAACATGTAAATAGATGGGTTATAAACAAGTTCTGGTTGATGAGGAATATTGATTTTGTTATAAAATGTTATTTTCACTTGGGCCCTACAGTGCTCATCCTCACAAAAAAAAATCAGTTTTTAAACTCATTTCCACACAGGCCTCATAGATGGCGTAATCAAAGTGTAAGAAATAGGTGGGTAGAACAAATAAGTGGGTTGGAAGGCAGATTTTGGTTGGAGTCGTTCGACCTATCCATAACGGAGTCGTTTTCATTCCCCTCTATAATATTGTTAAGATTGTTAAGAAATAACATTTTCATACTGGCCCCATACTGCTCATATTCTTGCACAAATTAATTCTTTGAATTTCCATGAGTATATCCAAATGGGTGCAAGTACAGTACGTTGAGGAAATACATGGGTTGAACATGTAACAAGAGGAATTTTAAGGCAATTTTTTTACGAAGAATAAGTAAGATATATATCCTGCATGGGAAAAAAAGGTACAGACACTTGATCCTCGGTATATGTTAGTGCCGTACAAAAAGACAGAAAAACTGTAATGAATAACGGTGGTGCACGTTAGCAAACCCCTTTTAATTAACTTTAACATAAATATGGTCATAACTTTCAAAATATAATTTGGGGTTAAAGAAAACTTGTAAGGTTGCAAAGTATTTTCCAAGATCTTTAAACAAGATTAGATCTGAATACCAGATTAAAAAAAATATGGAAAAACCCATTTACAAAGTTATAAACCCAGATTGTATGCAAACTAATGATTTGCATACAACTAATTTTCATACTATAAATAGTATTTGAACCTAATATATATTGTTAGAAAGCATTTTTCAAGATCTTTAAAATGAGATCAAACATGAATATCAAATTCAAAAATAAATACCCATTCACGGAGCGAATGCAAACTCAGATTGTATGCAAATTCTTGTACATACGAGTTCCTTACATTTAATTTTTATACCATAAACTTCAATACTTTATTGAACATCAAAACATGGAAATTTGAAAAGTATAAAGGCATAAAAAAGTACAAATGTTCATAAGTATGCAAATATAGACTACGCAAACTATAACTTGCACATGTAAGTTTTAATTACTCAGAACACTACAGTAACTATGCAAATCTGGATTAATTTGCATAACTGAGTTACGAAGATTTTTCTTTTAGAATTTGGTATATATGGTTGTCATATCTTATTCTAGAGATCTTAAAAGATGTTTTCCAATGATATAAATTTTAAAATTTTAAAATTATTATTTTGTCTCTCCACTACATCATCACTTCCCACAAAAAAAAAGAGTCAACGCTTTTAACAACGGGAATGATAAAAAGGTATAAAAACCTTGTAGTTTTTAAAAGAACAAGGGAAGTAACTACGTATACTATGCATACAAAATGCAAAAAAGTAAGAATGGGCACTACAAAACAATTTAAGCAAGTGGAGGTCTTGTTTTACAAGTGAACTGGTACTATAAAAGGCTTTTGGCAACAATTTAAGAAGTTGCTTTCAGAAAAGTGAGAAAGCATGTATGGTAACTGAAGTAACTTCTATAAGCAAAAAAGAATGTGTTTGCTTCTAACAGAAGTAGCTTCTCTTGAGTGCCCTATGTTACAATTTTTTATATAATAAAATTTAATACATGGAATTGGGGTTAAAACCTACAGTTTAACTTACCACCCAGACAACTTTCGTTTTTTTAAACTTAGCCCAATTAGTATGCAAATAGTATTTTAAATTTACCCCAATTTACTATGCAAATAATATTTACAATAGGTATACAAACCATATATGCCATTGGTATATGCAAATAATACGCAAACAATTTGTGGACTATATTTAAAAATCTATATTTAGTTGGGGTGGAAGTTAAATGTAAGCTCATTTTTGGGTTTTATTTTTCATTCTAAAAAACCCAATTTAAAAAGATTACTGTGCAAGAAATTTCCTAATTATGCATAAGTATTGGACTAAAATAGGTTCTACCATCAACTCTTTTTTTTATCCATAATAGAGAATTTAACAGTCACAACATTAATCAAAATATATTTGTATGAATCCAAAAGTTCACAAGCTAAAAACAGATGCAACTCCAAAATCACTTGATATATGAACCAATTGATATGCTTCTGCTTTGTGACTCGATCTCCTTCTTCAACTCATGATCGACCTATTATCTTTGCATCTTCTCCTAGAGCTTTCAATGAAACAAAGCTGTTCATGTGAATAATTGTTCCATAATCCAAACCCAGTTCACCATATTTCACAAGCTTTTCTAAAGTTGCAGTCTTCGGGTCATAGCGGGTGAGAATGCCTCTCTTGGACAACAATAAAACTTCACCTTTTTTCGTTAAGGCGAACGGATGATACTCATGAAAATATCGATCTTTCCTTCCAATATTAATACTGAATTCCTTACTCCAACTCCAACACATGGTGTACTCCTCTTTACTGTCATCATAACTATTCTTCTTCATAAATAACCATATGTTTAAGCATTCACTTTGATAAAAAAGGCACAAACACCCTCCCAGCACCCCAAGTTCAGGTTTTTTAACCTCGCAAGGTGGTGATGGGAGCAGTCGGAACTTCTCGTCTGCCAAATCAAAGGCCACAATCCTCCCTTTAACCTCCGGCCAATGTAGAGCTCCATTTACAAAGACACCACCCTTTCTAGTTTAGAACCTGCAAGTGATTTCTCCTTTGTTTCTCCATCCAATACCACTGCCAAGAGTGTACACGAAAACACGTCCAACTTCAGAGCTTCCCACATCGTAGTAAATTCTAACAACCTTGTACTCATTAGTAGAAAGATCATAACCAAATCCACTCACCAGTCTACCCTGGTTTGGCGGATTGTAAACAAATCCATTGCTTTCGAAACTCCTCAAGTACCCGAGTATTGGAAGATTAGTACATTCTCTAGTAATGGGATTGCAGATATAGACAGGATCTTCGAAATGATAGTAACCAACAGACAAACAAATCAAACCGTTGCATGAACCAACAAAGTCATAATTAAATCCAATGCGAGGGTGGTTGATCCTTGCAAGTGTTTTCTTGTTATCAAACTGCTCAGTTTGATCATCATTCTCATTCTTGTTATCAAACTGCTCAGTTTGATCATCATTCTCATCATATTCTCCATAGTAAAGTAGTTTGCTATATTCCTTAATTAAGGAAATAAAACACACCTTATTACTAGCAGCAGCAGAAACCACATAATCAGACTGATTTTGATTCTTGAGAGCATCATCGAGTTGCAGTAATTGGCGACGTAGATGCAAATTAGCAAAGGAAGGATGATAAGTGAGAGATCGCCAGGGCTTGCATACTTCTTTGCAGTCTAAGACTGACTCAACAGGTAAACGAGAAAGTATATCTAATGTGATATCGACCGGGAAAAGATTCTCCATTGATTCAAATATACGAAGAAGCTATACTTTCTCGTACAAACCCTAGAAAATAATATACGAAGAAAAATTATCTAATAAACTGAATTACAACGACGATTAGTACTTATTAAATAAGGCAAGAATTAATTTTAGCTTCTTAGGAATTTCTATTCCTAATTTCCAAAATCGATCGACTTAGACTACTACAAGTATAGATAGAAGATCACAAGACCACTACTATATATATCTACTTTTTGCTAATTTTTTTTAGGGTAATTTTTTTATGATCTTGAGGAAGGCTAGTTTACTTGGATAAAACAAAGATAAAACCAAAAAGTAACAGTGAAGACCTAGATTAAAAAAAAAAGTTTGGATGATGATGAGAGCTACTTACAGAGAGAGAGAGAGAGAGGTCTCTAGATGGTCCTTTGTAAGATTTCTCCACTTCTTCTTTTTCCTCTTGGATTTTTCTTGTTTTTTTCAAAACCAAAGAAAGGGAGATGTGAGTGCGGCAAAAAATAGGGTTTGTTGAGAGATAGGGATGAAAATGAAATAGAAAAAAAAGGTTTTTATATGTAGTGTATGGGTAATTTTGTCCTTTTAGACAAACATTTTGTCATAAAGAATGGTTTAGATTTTATAGAGGATACATCTAAACAGGCCATCCTTTGTCTCAATAGAGTACTTTATGCAGTGGTCCCTACAAAACATCAAAATCATGTTGTGTAATTCAGTCACTTTCGACCCCATGCACCACCGATTGGTTTGATATGAGTTATGAAGCAGTTGTTGCTTTCTAACGTAGAATGCTTAAACAACCCGTTTGGTTTTCCTTTGAGATCTACAATTCAAGAATTTTTTTTTTTTGTTGTTGTTATAGAAAGACTATTAATCAAATAACAAGATATATAATTGACGGCTAGCAATAGATATGTGATCAGATGTGCAAAGATACCATCATGATCATACAAAGGAGTCGCCATGCACTATAGACGAAGAGAAACTACCAACATTCATGAGCATATGAAGGTCACCACCATAGACGAAAATATATTGCCAACACAACAAAAAGAGGTCATCACCACGGAAGAATAGAGGGCTCCAACATATTACATGGGTCAAATTTAATGACAAAAGCATGAAAAATTTGAACTCAAGACCTCCTAAGTCATGAGAGAGATAGGTTGCCACTAGACCAAATGTGCTAACTCCGGATTTATCTTGAAACCCACCATTAACAACTTATTGTACACTCGGGAAAACATTTACTATCCTTTGATTGACAACATCATACTATGTTAGGCATTACACAAAGGGGCTGATAAAAGGTAAAGCAAAATAAGAGAGTGGAGAAGCTTTCTTTTAAGCCTTTAAGCCCAAAACCAATTTGTTAGGGGAAGCTTCGAATAATTACACCTCACCAAAAAGCAAATTACGCCGCACCCTACCGGTCTTACACCCCATCAAAAATACACCCTACCATCATCTTCCCCACTTCACCACCACCATTGCATGTACCACAATCTCCACCATCACAAAGAGAAAAAGAGAGAGAAAAATATAGAAAAGAGAGACAAATTGATGCAGGACAGATTTCATCGGTCCGTCTTAAATTTTAGCTTTAATTAGGAATTTAGTAATTTTTAAATTTTAGCTAGAAATTTTTATTATTTGGGTATTTTTCTTTTATTATTTAGCAGTTTCCTTGTTAGATTAGAAGTTTCTTTCCAATTACAACTCTAATAAGTTTAGGGAAACCTTATTATTATATAAGGAGATGTAGTAGATAATTTAACTATAGAATTCTATACAGTTTTTGATTAACAATATTTAAGTTTTCTCTTTAGTTGAGAGTTATTTTGGTGTTCTTCAATTCTAGGCGATGAACTAGAATTTTATCATTTTTTTCCACTGCGTCAATTGGTATCAGAGCGAGGATTCGCCTGGCTTGATAGTGATTACAAAGCAAGAAACAAAACCCTAGTGATGGTGCTCGTGGGGAAGATTAACCTTAGCATTCATCAATCGATTTGCCAAAGATGAACTAGGGAAGATCCAATCTATCCAAATAAAAAATTATTGTTGATTTGGATCAACAACACAAAAAAAAAAAAAAGAAGAAAGAAAAAGAAAAAGAGGGAGAGATTTCAGAGGAGGATAAATCACAGGTTGGATTTGAAGTTTCAAAGGTTATTGATTCTAGACGAAGAAGGGCTTTAACAAGGAGAGTGGACCTCGTCAACAACAAGTGTGGCTACCACCATCAACCTCGTCACAGAACGGAATCACCACCATTCCCCTTGCATACACGGTTAGAGGTTTGTTTTTTTAGAAACTCAACTACTAGTCTGTTTTCTTTAGTAATAAAACCCTTCTCTGGTACGGTTGGAGAGTTGAAGTTAAGGTGAAAGAGGGTGAATGAAATCCCTTATTATTGGGTGGGTTTAATTAGTAGTGGGGTTTAAACATTTAAAACCCACCACCTAATCTGACCCAACCTATTAAAACAAACCATGCCACTTCTTACCTGTAGTGCCATTTGATTTAATTAACTCCTAAGCCCAACCAACCTTATATAGAACCAATCCCAACAGTTGCACTTTTAGATACGAATCCAGTTCGACCTAAATCAACTATCCAGTTCTTACTTCTGTCCAGTATCGTCCAAATCTGCCATGATACTACACCTACTTCCTTGACCCAATTAGTACAATGATTATTAAAATTGATAATTTTGATAATTGTCGGAAAGCATATGATGACGTTGATGATGAAGATGTGCAAGTGTTTTCTCAATTCATCTCCAAGCCACGATTATATTGGGATGAGCAACGTGATAGGTGACTATATATTAGAGAACGACGCCAAGGAGTACAAGTTCACAAGCAATCTAAAGTTCCACTCTTTGATTGCCAATATCATATTGATTTTTGGCTTGAAAAGATTGAAAATCTTTTATGGAAGAATAGGATTTGTGACGAAGACAAGGTGTTTTTAGTTAAACAACATCTTTCAAAGGCAACTTATGAAGGACTTAATGCAATGCAGTGGAATCAGCTTGACAGAGGAGAGACAATAATTAGTGATTGTCCTACATTGAAGAAGATAATGCGGATTGTATTTCTTCCACAAAAGGACCTTATAGTAGTTAATCAAACTGTTAATCATGGGGAAAGAGATCTAGATCAAGAGCTAGATGAATTGAAACAAATGATTCAACTATTCATATTGGGAGTGAACGTAAACACTAATCTGAAGCAAGTTTCAACGGCCATCACAAATAAGGTAAACTCTAATTCTATAAATTCACTTATCATTGATGATGTGGCAACAGAAATAGAGATCTCCATGGAACGAGTTGAAGAGGAAAACATAGCTAATGATTCAAAAGATTCTGAGGTAATATCTAGTTATGTTTCTTCTACTGCTTTGCCTGTATGTGATAAAATTATTTTAGAAGCCGAAATTCCTATTTACCATGTTGAAGGGCCGATCAATGTCAAAGAGGAGAGCACAAAATCTACAATTGATCCACCCACAATTGAGACCATTGATGTTAATACGTTTCAAGAGGTGAATCATGTTAAATCAAAGGAGGAGACATATGAGTTACATCAGATGGATGTCACACCACTTAATTTCCATCCTTATGAAGATCTTTTTGATCAGTTTTGCATACCCACCATAGTTTCATCTGGTTATCTGCGAGATTTAATTAGACAATCTCTATTAGTATTTGTTGTAAAGGATGACTTTGTTGCAGATATCTTCAAATGTTTCCGAAGTTTTAAAGAGAGTTTCAAGCCGTGGAGTTACAAATTCAGAAACAAAACTCATCGAAGTATTTTGCCGCTCTTATTAAGTCATGAATTACTCAGTATTTTGTCGCTCTTATTGTAACACCCTAGATTCCATACCTTGGCTTGACTCAGCTAACACCCAAGTTTGAGGGCTCCAAAGTCTTAATTTAAAATTAAAAATTTCAATGCAAAAAAAATCTTAAATAACTTATCACAAAGTATAGAATCGTTGGATATCGAAGTGCTAGCTAAAGAACATTAATATGTGAATCCACCAAAGGAGAAATTAACTTCGTTCTTCTGTTGAATCGCGTAGTGACTAAAAACTTACCCATTCAGGGATCTGGTGTCAATCTGGTGTCAAGTCAATTTTTACATTAACAAGGTCAGTTGGGTCTTATCAGTCAGTTTGGTGTCAAGTCTATTCACATAAGCATTTTCCACAAGTCTATGCTTATATAAATAAGGGTGCTACTTTTTGGCCCGACCATATTACAAAACAAATGCCAGAAACTTATGTGGCATGGTGGGTCACAACACTTTTGGGAGGGAAAAGTGGTGGGTCCCACCCTACCACATAAGTTTCTGGCACCGATTTTGTAAAACGGTCTGGCCAAAAAGCTTTATTGTATAAATATAACTTGTGGAATAACGAAACTTTGAATGTTACACAATCCATCAATAAATCTCCAAGTCTTGGAAAAATATACCGTTTAGTTCTCTAGATTTCAGATTCAAAGGAAAACACTTTTTTTTTACTTAAGTAATATCGATGCCACCATAAAACTTGTGTTATAACAACATCAACTACTTGCAACTCGGTTGAATTTGGACATTTGAAATCATAGTTATAAATTTCCAAAAATTATAAAATTTGACTTTAAAAAAATATATGTTTTAATATTCAAACGCATCTGTTAGAGGTCAATTTGGATTTGGAATCAGAGAGTTGTGTCAGAAACTCCATAGAATTATTCAGAGCATATTAACTACGAAAAGTTCAAGTTTTGCATCGCTATTAATCTGAAATTATCCTTTAAGCCTTGCATCGATCATTATCGACTTGGAATTACCTTTCAAGTCTTGCAATTGTACACATTGGTTATGTATTTTACTCAACTTTTTACTCTCTACAAAATCATGTTCCAACATATATTTTTCTTGAAGAAAAACATGCATGCAATAAAAGCATATATACCTTGAATAAAAAATAGCATCATAAATATTGAAACAAACCTATTATCAAGCGGTACAATAGTTTACTTACCTTCTCATGCAGATCTTGATGTGTAGATTTGAAATATTGTGCTTTTGTGGAGGTTTAATTGACAAATAAGTGGTGGAATGAGTGGTTATGTTCTGGTCGAACCTCCCTAGTTGATCTATCTTGAGAGATATTTTCTCTCAATCAAATATCTAGATAGTTTGATTTTTTTAAAAGATTTGATACATGGTATGCTTTTTTGAAAGTTGTTATGAAGCAAGGAGAGTGGGTGTCGACTCCCTCCTTTGATGATGTCGACTACAATTTAGGGTTTTGGTTATTGTGTGGTTTTGATTAATGTTTTCCCTCATTCAATGGTTCACATTAAAAAAAAATTGGTTATGATAATCAAAGTAGATTGAATGAAATCTACCATCTTTAATAGATTTGACCCAATTCTAACTTAAGGCAAATACCAAACCAACTTTCAAAAACTGTATGTGATAAACGTAAGGATGGAGAGGCCGATCCTTTCTTCCTTACTCTCTCCAGCGACTTCCACTTCAAGTGGGGTCCACAAAATTTTAATATAAATAGATAGATAGATAGATAGATAGATAGATATCCCTCTAATTTAATTAAGAATTTAATTCAAGTCACTCTATCACCATGGGTCAGGATTTTTTTTTTTTTTTCCGGGAACCTCGGCGGAGCGAGTTAGAATTTATTAATCATAAAAAAGATCCTGGCGGGAGGGGGACATAGACCTAGACCTCCCCAAACCTAATACAATGAAAGAAAAAATGCATGCAGGAAAGGGGATATAGGCTCCAACCTTACCAAAATAGGGGGACAAGGAGTCATACACCTCCGTTCCAGCCATACCTCAAGCGAGGGGGCAAGGAGAGGAAGAGAAATAAAACGACCTAACAAATCTGGACCTAACTGGTCCGGACATAAGGTATCCCGATTCTATCAAGGCGAGCGAGTCCCTCTAAACGGGTCGGGAAGTCTGATAGAAAAAGACGGTCAATATTACTTTCGAGTCCTAGGGAGGCCATAAAATCTGCCAAGGTATTAAGCTCTCTATAGACATGAACAACGGCGATGTCCAGCCCTTCGGCTAACTCTCTAATCTTATGCCACCAGTGAAGAAGAGTCCATGGTACCTGACACTTGTTCTGAAACCAAGACACCACTAGCTTAGAGTCTACATTGACCAGGATTCTTGAGATATCAAGTTGTCGACACATAGCAAGACCATCAAGTAGCGCGCGCGATTCTGCTAGATTATTGGTGCCTTGCCCATATGAGCTGTGGAAGGCCGCAATAATCTTGCCCTGATCGTTACGGATCACCCCTCCTCCAGTGGCCGCCCTGATAGTGGAGGAGGCACCATCGGTGTTGAGGATAAAGTAACCTGGAGGGGGGCGTGACCAACGAAGCACAAGAGTAGGCTTACGACGGACCGTAATTGGCGACACACAATAAGCAACAAGAATGCTTTGCAGGCTGCTGGGGCTGCGGGTATTGACTCTCAGGATAGGATTGATGTCGCGAATCCATCTTATAACCCTGAAGTAAACAAACGGTAGGGGCGAAGGGTTCTCATCATGTCTTCGACGGTTGCGTTCGAGCCAAATCTCCCAAATAATGGCCAAAGGGGTGAGAGTGGCCAATTTCCCCATTTAGGAGCCCCTGGGGGCTATATTAAACCATGCCCAGATGGTGTCTTTGAGACAGGAGTAATTCAGACGGTGAATGCCAAAAATAGCACCAAAACGGTCCCAAAGAAAGGTAGCAACCTCACTCCTAAAAAAGAGGTGATCCATAGATTCGATATTCCTATGGGCACAACAAACACACCCCGATGCTAGGTTAATAGCGCAATCCTGGATTCTAACATCGACAGGGATCGCGTTCCGGAGAAAACGCCAAAACATGACTGACATCTTCTTGGGAATAAATTTAACCCAGTAAAACCTCGCAAAAGGGCAAAATGCGACGGCCATATGCAGATGCCTGAATGCAGAGTTCGTCGTAAAAAGGCCATCAGAGGTGTGAAGCCATAGACGAGTGTCAGAATCTGCCATGATCCGAGCATTATACATGCCCTGAATATGGGTGGTGATGGTATCCGAGATGCCAGGAACCATAAAGTTAGTCTCTACGGCATCCTTAAGCGAGATCCTTCCTGGGTTAGCCACATCGCTAAAAGTATCAACCAAGGCGCCCGCACAGCTCCAAATCTCATACCAGAAACTCATATCACCCTCTCCCACCTTCCAAGCAGAGTTGCTCACTAGCTCTGGAATGAGAGTAGCACACTCTTTCCAGAACTTAGAAGTCGTCAGAGGGACCACATAGCTGGATATGTTATTAATATTGATATGGTATTTACTGCAAATGAAAGACGCCCAGATGGAGTTGTTAGAGATGACGTTCCAGAGACTCTTGAGCCTTAAGCACCGGGTGACTTCATCAAGGCTACGGACCCCTAGACCACCCTCCTCGATAGGCCTGCTAACGCTTTGCCAGGACACCTACTTGCGTTTAGCCTTTCCTTTATAAAAACCCCAAAAGAAGTTGGCAATCATGGTATTCACCATAGCAACAACCTTTTTGGGCACAACAATAGCCGACAGCAGATAAATAGACATACTAGCAAGAACATGACGGACCATAATGAGTTTTCCTCCTTGGGTTAGGAAATTAGCTTTCCAACCGGCCATCTTACTCTGAATCTTGGTAAGCAGGTCGTCAAAGTAGATAACCTTGACACGACCATCACAGATCGGGGCACCGAGATAAACTATACACTTAGACTTGCGTTGGTAGCCAGTCATCTGCATAATAGAGTTAACCAGAGGGGCTGGGGTCTTAGAGTGCATCATAAAGGAGCTTTTGTCTACATTAATCTTCTGGCCAGAGCACTTTCCATATCTATCCAGGAAATCTATGCACCCCTGAATCGAAGATTCTCTACCATTGAGGAAAATGATGGTATCATACGCATACAGAAGGTGGGTGATAGGGGCGCATGGTCGCGGGGTGTGGTAAGTCGCAATCTTCCCAGTGTGAAAGGCATCTGCCAAACCCCTGCTTAAAACTTCGGAACAAAGAATGAAGAGAATAGGAGATAGGGGGTCTCCTTGTCTCAATCCCCTAGTGGACTCAAAAAAACCATCGTAGACCCCTTGAAGAACGACGGAGTAGAAGCACCGGGAGACACATGCCTTAATAATCTCGATAACTGTAGTATTGAAACCAAACCTCTGGAGGACTGCCATGAGGAAAGACCATTCGACCCGGTCGTATGCTTTGGCCATGTCAAGTTTCATGATCACATTTCCTCCAAAAACTTTCTTACTCAGAGAATGGGCCATCTCTTGAGTTAGAGCAATATTTTCAAGGATACTTCTGCCTTTGATGAATGCCCCTTGTTCTTTAGAGATTAACTGAGGGAGGAGCCGAGAGATACGCATGCATAGGATTTTACTGAAGATCTTATATGCCACATTACATAGGCTTATAGGCCGGAAGTCTGAGAAGTGGAGAGGGGTGTCAACCTTTGGGATCAGGGTAATGTAATTTGAGCTTAACGACCTAGGGAGAGACCCCCCTTTAAAAAACTCCTGGGCCGCCGCGATAACATCAGTCTTAACCACCTCCCAACCATTCTGAAAGAAGGAGGCCGAAAAACCATCGGGCCCAGGGGCACTGTCTGCGGGGATGCTGAAAACCGATTGCTTCACTTCGTCCTCGTCAGGGCATTGAAGGAGATAAATGTTATCTTCTTCGGTCAGGGAGGTGGGGATAAGAGCAAGCAGGTTATCTTGGGGAAGACAAACCTCGAAGGAGAGAATGGACGAGAAGTAGGCAATGGCGTCCTTATGGAGCAGACCCAGATCCTCAGACCATTCTCCATTCAGCAGGTAAAGCCCAGATATATTATTTCTGCTCCGTCTAACTTTGGCTACCATATGAAAGAACCTAGTGTTGTCTTCACCCTCCTCAAGCCACTGAACGCCTGATTTCTGTTTGTAGAAAATAGATTCTTGAAGAAGAGTTTTCTTATATAAGGCCTTACATCTATTGAGATCTATGCCAGTATCCTCATCCCAACCATTCTCAAGGGAGGTCTCAGCGGAGAGAATCTTATCTTCTAGAATGCATAGATTTTGGTGAACATTACCAAAAGTATGGATGTTCCAAGATTTGAGCTTCATACAGAACATCTTGAGTTTGGTGACCAAAACCTGCATTGGTGTTCCGACCACCTCCATATTCCAATGAGTGTGTAACAAATCATTGTAAGAGTCGTGGGTAACCCACATACGCTGAAAACCAAAGGGGGAAGAACCTCTCCTGATGTGACTGTGCAGGGTGATAATCAGTGGGGAGTGGTCAGAGCAGATACGGGCCTGGTGGTGAACTCTAACCATAGGAAAGGATTGGAGCCAGAAGCGATTGATTAATACCCTATCTAGCCTCGCCCAAATGCGATGGCTTCCCTGTTGATTATTGCACCAAGTGTACTTGGAGCCAGAGAAGCCCCCATCGGCCAGGTCGTTACCATCGATGAAGTCATTGAAGTCCGTGATGTCGGGACCCAAAGTAGGCCTACCTCCGAGCCTCTCTGAAAGGTTGGCGACAACATTGAAGTCTCCACCTAGGAGCCAGGGGCTAGTGATGCTAGCCCCGAGCGTGGAGAGATCCGCCCAGAGGAAGCGGCGCTCAGTACTATCACAACTTGCATAGATGAAGGAGACGAAGAATTCCACCCCCAAAGGATTGTAGAGAATTTTTGCGTGAATAAATTGCGAGGAAATCGCTAAAATAGAAACCGAGTACACGTTGCTCCAGAGGACCCAGAGCTTACCTCCGCAATTTGAATTGTGAGTATAGTTAGGGAGGGACAGCGAGGCAGCTATCTTGACTAAGCGGTCCTGATGGATCATAGGTTCTGACAGCACTACCAGACTCAGATTGTGATCCTTAACTAATTGACGAAGGTGGCGGGTAGAAGCACTATTACCGACCCCACGAATGTTCCAAAACATGAGTGGATCACCAGTCATCAAAATCAGATAGGGATTTGGTTTTGCGTTTCCCGGTCTTGGCATATGCCATAAAATCGATTCTGGATCGAAAAAATATCGGAGTGTTAGAGTCAGACCCGTATCGAACCCGAGCCTGGATGTCGCTTGTATCCCTATCATCCTCTTCGTCTGAGTACTCCGAAGCCGAATACTCTCCATCTTCGACTAGCGCGGTCAGACAGAGGTCTTGGTTTCCAAAGCCGCTCGTCTGGGAACGGCTATGAGGTGTAACAGAGCAGGCCCTATCAGCCAGGGAGTCATTACGGCCTCCAAGTTTAGGCTGTAGGATTTCCAAACTGGCTTCCGTAAGGGAGGCATGGGTGATATTAAATGGGAGGTGGTCCATCCCATGCTCCTTATGAGTATATCGGGGCGTATCATTTGCTAGAGTTTTCCCCATAGAGTCCGCTCGATATTCTGAGAGTAATTCCCGAGGAGCTCTATGCTGGGTCAAGTCTGCACTTAGTTTCCCCAGAGAATCGGTGACAGCGTGCGGAAGCATTCTATTGATGTCGGTGGTCATGTTACCAGAAGGGTCGGTAGGAATGCCTAGAGTGCTGCACTCAGGGGTAGCTAAAATTACCTGATTAATCTCATTGTTAAACTTCTCACCAAAAGCTATGTTGCTAGGCGTAATGCCCACCTGGGTGGTGCTACACACGATGGATGAATTGCTCTCATTGGGTAAATTGGAGTTTGTAACACCAGGATGTGTTAAAGTATTGTGGGTGCTAGTATGGGAAGTAGACTTATTATGCTCGACAAGCGTGCTACAATGGGGTTTTATTAAATTAAAGGACAAGCTGCATGTGGGGGTTTCTAGGCTACTATTCTGGGTCTTATTATTTAAATCAGAATTGGTTATTAAATTCAATTTGGTGCTGTCCCTAATAATGTTGCTGCTTCCTATGTGGGGAGTGGGGTTAGCTTGACATTCTTGGCTTGGAGTGGTGTCTGAATTAGAGTTTGGATGCTCCTTGAATAACTCGGCAGACGTGCTACAAGTGGGGTCCACTGACTGGGCAGGAGAATTAAGCATGGAGGTGATTAACATATTCGAATTTTTTTCCAAGTCTTTGTGGACAGCAGTGCTAGTGGTGTTGTTGTCCACAAGATTACTAATGAGAGCACCTTGGAGTTGGGGAACATTACCGTTGTAAAAGTTGGTGGCCTGGGATGGGTCCTCGGTTCCTGGGTTCCAGGGTTCCACTCAAGTGTGCCAGCTAGATGATCGGAGGGAGGCTCAGCAACTTCCTCCCGTACATTTTCAACCAACTGCCGATGTGTTTGTGTAACTCTCGTCGGAGCAAGGGCGACTAGCTGGTTGGAGACCAAAACGTCCGGTACGGACACCGCAGTCGACGCCTCGCCAGCAAAGGAGACATGTTTGTTCTTCTTCTGGTTTCATTTGGATTTGACTTCTTGGAAGCCTTCATTGTCAACCACCAAGCTTTTGCCTTTGTTGGTGCCGCTAGTGTTGGGGGTATCCCTCGCAGTAGCCTCAAGCTTTTCTTGAGATCTAGTATCAGTGATGACATGCGGACTAGCTGTAGGGTTCTTCCTGCAGTTGTCTAAATCATGGCCTTGTAAGGAACATTTTTTGCAGAACTTGGGGAGAAACTCAAATTCTAAACTCTGCTCAAAGCCTTCATCCTTGCTAGACCATATCCATATCGACGTTGGGACTGGTTTGGCAAGATCCAGCTCGATACAAATTCTAGCAACACTCGGTCGGTAGTGGCCGAGGGTGGGGTTGTCAGCTTTGAGGAATCTTCCTCCAATCCGGTCTGCCACTCCGACCAACATTTCGTTGCTGAAAAAATTCATTCGTAGCCCCAGAAAAAGGACCCAGACCGACGCAAGGCTAGAGTCCTTCCTAGGGTCAAAAGAGGGGGTCCATCTGAAAAGCCTGAACCAGTAACATTTAACATGTTTTTTCTCCCTCACCATGGTTTTGATCACATCAGCTTCAGACGCCAGTTTGAGAAGTACATGACGTGGGTCGATAAGGCCAACAACCGGGTTACTGGAGAGACCCCAGTGCAAGCTAATGTGCGATCGAATATCATTGAGAGAGGGACGACCTGCCGAGAACTTTAAGATTAGAGCGTAAGCCATGATCTGTTCCGAACGAAGGAGATCATGTGGAGCAAAACGGATGGCGGGAATGCCATCTTTCGTGGACAACCTATATTCGGGTACCCACTTCGACACCGGGGGTTTGGGGGCGAGAACATTGGCGAAAGAAGGGTTAGTGATGTTTGTCGGGGCCCCTTCACTCCCCGACGGAGCTGCCGAAGCAGCCATGGGAGAAGCTTAGTTCAAATTATCCAGAAGTGTGGAAAAATCAGTTGATCTCCTGGGGAGTTCTCCTGAAAAAACCTAAAATATGAAGAAGGTCGACATGAGCAGTTGGTTTGCTCTCCGTCGGGATCGTTATCCCCACACCCATCATTTCCACGACCTCACCTTGGTCTAATCAGATATATATGCACACTAATATATGCCACATATATGGCCGTATCTGAGCATATGCGACATAAGCAACCGCATAGGGCCCCAAAATTTTGAGGGCCCCCAAAATTATATATTAGCATGAGTTAATTTATTACTTCATTATCATACTCTGACTTGTATGGAAATCATTCCCATTTGTAGTTTCTTGTTTATTTTAGAGTAGAAACTCTTAATTATTTAATTCCACTTATTTTTTTAGAGTACTACTTTTTGGACCGAAGCTCTTACAAAACAACTGCCCGATGCTTATGTGGCATGGTGGGTCCTACTGCCACATAAGTTAGAAACCCCTTGTAACACCTTTGGGAGGGAAAAAAGTGGTAGATCCCACCCTGCCACATAAGCATCTGCACCAATTTCGTATAAGGGTCGGTCCACAAAGCTTTATTGTTTTTTTTAAATATGGTATGTAGGCAGGTTTAAAATAACATGGGTGCAACACTTTTAAATAAATAAATAAAGATCAAATTTTATCTTTTTTTTAAGTTTTGTAACGATTTCTTATTATCGTAATTTAAAATTTTTTTGGAAGTCATTTTTTTAATTCATCTATGGGCCTCGTTTTAAGATTTCGCTTCGGGCCCCCAAAATCTCAGATATGGCCCTGGCTACACATAACTCTTGACTTATTTATCACCACATCTTTACTATATAAAGGGGCTGCATCAGCCAATAGTACTGGCTGATGCAGCCGCCAAAGCTGAGAATAGGGAGGACAGAGACAAAGAGAGAATTGGAGTGAGAGGGGTTGTAGGAACGTACTCACAAAAAATAGTTTTTTTTTTAAAAAAAACTTTTTTTAAAAATATCGGATATGTCCTTTTACATTATTTTTTTATTTACACTTGGTTTACACTTGTCAGTGGAGTCGTATGGAGTCGATCCAAGGGCTAATTTTTTTTTTACGATAATTTCCTCGACGTCTAGATCACATCTGACTATACATCGTTATCAGTGGACCCACATAATATCTATTTTATTTATATTTAATTTACACTCCACTTACACTAATTTTAGAGCTCACTCAAATTTGATTCAAGGACTAATTTTGTGTATAGAAGATCACCTCATTCACTACACCAAAACAGGCTTTTTGTCACCATTATAAACGTGATTAAAAAATTTTGTCACGTTTATAAACATTATAAATATGGCGTCATTAATTTGTAACGTATAATATGTCATGATTATAAACGTGACAAAGTTACAAATCTCATTTGTTACGTTTATTTTTTGTGAAAGTTTAATAAATTTGTAACGATTATAATCGTAACAATTTTTGTAACAGTTAAAATCGTTACAAAATTTCTATTTTTGTTATAAATTTGTCACGATTATAATCGTGATAAATTTTTAATATTTTGAAAAAAAATAATAATTCTAATTTTCTCTCATTTTTGGGGTTCCCTGCACCTGCATACTTAGTTTTAAGCTGTACACATAAAATCCATCTCTACTTACACATAAGATCCTCAGCTGATTTTACCCTTCAATAATGTACTCAAATACTCAATCTACAAGACTACCAAGTAAAAATTCAAAACCTGTGCCAATAACATATATAGCACAAATATACCTTTAAATTTTAATCCAACACCATTGCTCAATATAAAAAGTAAATAGAATTGAGAAAGCTAAAACTTCAATCTGTTCTGCACACCCCAAGAACAAGATCTAATTAATGCATCAAATTCAATTCTAAAGA
The DNA here is from genome assembly GCA_002174775.1 of Macleaya cordata. NCBI lineage: Eukaryota > Viridiplantae > Streptophyta > Magnoliopsida > Ranunculales > Papaveraceae > Macleaya > Macleaya cordata. Next base: position 72,312 of record MVGT01000870.1, read on the forward strand.
CAACCTACAATAATAGAAAGACCTCCACTGATACACTGGTACATAGATATATTATTATGGTACTAATGTCTTTAAGTTACACTACACCAAAACCTTTTAAGACAGCAACATCACCAGAAATCTTAACCAGCCTCTCTTGCAGCTTCTCCCTATCATAATCAGAAGTGTTTGCTTCAGTTGCAAACCTCAGTTGTTACTAGAATGTTACAACCAATAATCACACCAGCAACCTCAGTGAAAATGCAGTTAAGAGTACAAAAATTTTGTTATAAATTTGTCACGATTAACAACACCAGAAATCTTAACCAGCCTCTCTTGCAGCTTCTCCATTTTTGTTATAAATTTGACCGAGTGATGTGAATGTAAGTTTAGAAATCTCATCAAAGTCTGCAAAACCAGTTTAAAATGATAAAGAAATAAAAAATCAGCAGCTTTTCATCATGCATGGATGAGAAAAATATCAAAAAAGGAAGGGACCACTTATTTTCTTGGGCAAAGAAAGAAGATATGCCAATATGCCATTATGCAAAACCGTAATTAAGACTTTGTTTAAAAAAAAACGATAACAAATTCTTCAAGATGTTCATGAAGTAAACCATTTCCTTAGTATTCCATCATTTCACTCCACAAATTAAAAATACCTGCATCTTTTTGCATAGGTATGTTTCGTTGCTGCCTACATTGCTACAGAATGACAAACAACCAAATAAGACAAGTTCATATTTCCCATGAAGGATTTTCTTGAGTTTGTTCTGTGTATACTGCAAGGCAGTTATTTTGAAAATTTGGAATCCCACTTAGCGTTTAGTGTTCTCGAATAGATACTAGTTGTAAATTCCGCATTCTCTATATATTGGTCACTTGACGTTCCGATAAACATAGATATTTCTTAGATGCTAATTGGTTCAATATTCGACATAGAGATCTCTAATTAAATCTCAAATCGAAGTACAAGAAACCTGTTCTAGTTCACCTGCAACTCAAAAAAAAAACTGTTAAAATTATCACATCATTAAACAAGCAAGGGAAAATATATTTCATTGAGCAATAAATTGAAACAAAACTAGAGTCTCAACCAACTGAGCATCAATTAGTTTCTTGCAAGTAGTCTTTCCTTCATCTTAAGAAATTCATTTTCAACTTGAAGAGAGAAACTGCTGCAGAGAAGAACATCTGCACGAGATGAGTCTAGCTAGCCGAGAAACATTAAGTGTTTTGACCAAAGAAGCTGCTGCAGAAAAGTATTATTGTTAGTCATCATTCAAGAATAACTGTTTTCTAATAAACATAAAAGTGATTGACAAATCTCAGAAAAAGTCTAAAAAAAAGAAGGCAAGAAAGTAAATTTTGATCTTCCGGTGTCGGAATCGTGTGAAATTTACTCGGTCAAATTTTGAACTCTCGTGATTTTAGCTAAATTCCATTGTTCAGGCCTTCAAATTGCAATTTTACTATTTGATGAAAATTTATTACAAAACTTAAACTGATTTTCATAAAAAATAAAGTACGAACAATAAAAAAAAAACATGCTTCGGATAACCATAATCTGTATGATATTCACAAAAGCGTTATGAATACCTCTAAGATAAAACTATCATTCTAACTTCTAAGATACTCAATGCCCCAATTAACAAAACTTACAAGAAGCATCAAAGATATCCATGTTCAGATTAAGTTTACTGAGCAGCAGCATGTGTTGTATCAAATCTACTTGTAACATAATTCTTTAAATCCGTGCACCTAATAACAAAGGGTGTCCTAAGGAATTCATGTTTTAAAAGAGCTACATCCCTTAAAAAATTAAACATCTTCCATGAATCCACAACATTTCAGATCATTTAGTAATTAATCCATGAATCCACAACATTAATATAACAGTAAAATAGAATAGGAAAAGATGTTATTAACAAATAAAATCTAGTTCACCAATTTCATCAAACATCTTCCGAGCATCCTCCAAACCAAAGCTGCTGCAACAACTGCCTCAACAACATTATGAACCATTGTGACGGCCAACATAGAAAGAACAAATGAATATTCAGGGTATATACAGGGTCCATTGTGACGGCCATTCTCGCCGAAATTAGTGGTGAAGGAATAGGAATTGCAGCCAGATCTAATCACAAGCGTGTATACAAGATCCAAAGCAGCCTCAATTCTAATTAAGTATAATAAAAGGAATGCAGAAAAAAGATTAATTTTTTCCAAAAATATACATCAAACACAAGCCTCCATATCGAACCCAAATTATAAAAATACTTAAACATAAAACACTTTCAAATTAAATTCCCATATCAGATTCCCACCATTGCTAGCTAACATACATATGTCATTCACATTAAAACGGTAGTAGTCTCAATTTTCCAATAACAAGAAAAACTATACATACATTGATCTTATATACATAATGTGTTAGGGATTCTAGGTTTTTAAAATTTAAACAGGCAGCGGAATTAAAATTAGTTTAAAACTATTTCCTTGAATCCCTTTTAATTCTTAATCGCTGTTAGGAATCTTAAGAAGGTTGGAGGATTGTTACCTTTGAAGCGTGATTGAAGAAGACACTATGTTGAAGTTCTCCTCTTCCTGCTTCAATCCAACGGAGCGGATCTTCAAAACTGTTTCTCCTTCTTCCTCAAAACCAAACCCTAGTTTCAGTATTAATGGAGGCTAGGGTTTTTAGTATTTTAGAAGTAATTAGAATAGATGGAGAGGGAGAGGAGGGGAGCCACGATTTTTAGAGGGGTGGTCCTCTAAAAATCGCCCCTCCCTTATATATATAAGGGAGGCCATCCTAACCCTAATTCCAATTCCTAATTAGATCTAATTTGGGTCCCACTAAAACTAGCTAATTAATTTAGTTTCCTAATCCCTTTATAACTCTTATAAAATTAGGAACTAAAATAATAATTACAAGTTGGTCCACCAAGGACTTGTAATTGAACCCTCTAGGTTTAGTGGAATTAATATAAAACCCTCCCACTACTTAATTTATAAACAGTCCCTCCACAGTTTCTGATATTCGTAAAAACCCCTTAGCTTAGTAACATTTACAAGTCAGCACTATGGGGTAATTACTTATTTACCCTTAACCATCAAATGCATTGACATTAATATTTATTCTAATAATCTTCTAAACATTTTAGAAGATCACTGGCCAGTTTAGAATAATATTCCATGCATTGATTTAAGTGAATATCTTTGAAGTGGATTTCATGTTGAATATTATAATCCTACTATGAGATTACAGTCATCCATTTTGCTCAGAATATTGGATCACGTTTTTCGTCGATTGACCTCACTGTTTGCAAAACAAAACAACTGTGACCCACATGCAGGGTATATATATATTCTCAGAATTAAGGACTTTTATCCAAAGTAGTGTAAAATACTTTAAATGAGCTGATATGAAATATAAAGTATTTTTCGACGATCTAGTTCAATGTATTCCAAATACATCAATACACAAGTCTAGAAGTCTCTACTTCTGTGATGGAGATACATCACATCACTTAGGTGATCGACTTCAGTATATTATAGTCTTCCAAATAACGTGCTGTTTATTTAGACCATGAACAAAGCATTAACCGATGAATCATATCTCTCCTCATATACAACACTTGTATATGAATAATTCATCGAAATTATTGATCTCACCATGCATGTTAAATATGATAAATTAAATTAATGATAAATCAAGTAACCATAGATGTCAAACTTGTTGTTTTTAGGGCATAACCCCAACATAATGTACCATTGATCACACTTCAAACATTTACTCCATCAAAATCAAAAAAAAAAAATGTTAGGGTTATACTCATTACCTCAAAGTAGATGGATTTTTTCCAAAAACTACCCAGAATCTTTAGTTACAACATCCAAACAACTTCCCTACACCAGATTTCGTTTTTCATTAAAAACCCTAAACATGCAACCTCAAATAATTTGATTTTTAACTCAAATTTTGTAAGATAACTAACCTTAAATGATTAAGAACTTGAAACAACTTTTAGGCCAACTCCCACAGTTAAGATAGAGCTCCAAGATGATCCCCTACAACATGCATGTTCGTTTTACATCAAAAACCCCAAAATTTCATCATCAAAACAACCCAAAAATCAATCTTATGGTTAGATCTTACCTCTACCATCAATAACACACCAAAGCCCTCTTCTTTCATCTTGATTTACACCCTCAATAAAGATTTCAACCCAAAATCAGCAACTTTAAACAAAACCCTAGATTTGTTTAACATATCTTCCCTTCTTCACTTCTTTTCTTCAAAAACAAGAAGAACTAAAGCATAAGAGTAAAGGAGTGGGTCGATTTCCCTCACCTAGCTCTCTCACCCTCACGATCTCCTCTCCTCCTCCTCCTTTATCTACTGTCTTCTTCTCTTCCTCTCTCTCTCTCTCTATTTTTTTTTCTTTCATTCAATTTTTTTTTTGACAAAACACCCCTAAAAATTAAGTGTACTACCTAAAGAAATTTTTCCTAAAAGTACCCCAGTTGAAATTACAGAGTCTCGAAGTAAACTAGATCTGGGTTCTCTAACTCTAACGAGAGAGACACACGAAGGAAAAAAGAGATTCACTCTTACCTCGTTGATCTCGAGCCTGAAACGAGAAAGAGGGAGAGATTGAGAGACAGAAGTTACAGGTTGTAGCTGCTGTCCAATGTGGAGAGCTTCAGATCTTGCGAAAACGATGGAGAGAGGGGAAGGGAAGAGGGGTTGCAGGGGTTCTAGGATTCAATCTCTCTCTCAAGATTTCACAACGATGGAGAGAGAGGAAAGGAGAGAACGATGGGAGACGACTCAGACGAGGGAGAGAGGTTTGGGGTCTTCGTTCTGATAAAAAACAAGTTTGGGGTCTACGCTTTTTTTAGGGTAAAAAAATTAGCGGGACTAAAAACAATAAGCGGGAGTCGAAAGTAGTTGACGATCCAGACAAAATTTTGGGCTCCACGTTTATTTCTCACGTGTATATGAGTGACAAGGTTTTTAGCATTAATTCTTTGATTTTTTTGTAACACTTATAAAGGATTGTTACGGTTATAAACGTGACAATGCTCCTCAGGATTATAATCGTGACAAAGCCTCAAAATATTGTGTTACAAAAAGCCCATTTTGGTGTAGTGATTGTTCAGATCATATTAGTCCAGGATTCTACAACTAGCATCACATATAAATATTTTTTTTTAATAATAACACGCCGTAAAATTTCACTCGCTAAGCACGCGTGGATGGTAATGCGCATAGCGCGTTTGAACATCCAATCTACATGCGCTTCGATGATGGACAACCAACTCACACGCGCGAAGTGCGTGTGGGGGGCTCGTTATTTTTTAATATGCACAAAACACACACCGCAACTCATAGTTTAATTACGTGGCCATGCACTCTAATATGCCCATGCATGTACATGCATGGCATGAAAACGACGGGTTAATTTAACTAAAATGTACCCACTCATTAATCACGTGGGCTTAGCCTTTGGGCCTCATGAATCCAAGCCCATTCTCATGATCCAAAAGTACAGGGTATTACAGGGGTGGTGGTGGTGAAGACAGGAGATGGTGGTAGGGTTGGTGTGCATCAGTCCTTAATAAAAGTATACACACGTCTAATCATAATTGACCTTAGACATAGATTCTAAGACATGATGTTTTCTAGATCTGTTCACTTTTTTTACTGAGAATATTCTTGATATAAAATCACTTCCTTCAAGGACTTCGGACCTCATCCACCATTGATTAGAACTAAACAGTAAAATGGTTGGTTCAATTATCATTATGATTAATCTAATCAACATTAATTGATTGGATTAAAAGTTTTAGAATAAGTTGATTTTCGGTCCGGACAATCTATAGACTGAGGAAAAGAATATTCTGAAGAAAATCAGCATTTGACTCATCTTCATGTGATCTTCACATGCCACTGCACAACTAATAAACGATCTAACTCTTCATTTATATTATCTATTAAGAACCAATTAATTTATTATTTGTATCTAAAATAAAAATAATTAGATTAAATATTGATTGGAGATTATTTTTTGTTTTTATTTGAATTGATAGATATATAAGAGAACTTCCAACATGAGTTATATTTTCATTTATAATTTGCAGGAATTTTTTTTGGGATAACGTACCTAATTTTTTTTTTAAATACTATTTTTCTTCATTTTTATAGCGGTTGAATAATACAAAGGGTGGGTCGATAAAAAGTTGAGAAAACATAAACCTTGTCAAGTTAGATAAATGACCTGGCTGCTGATGGCTGAATTGAAAATAAACAGTACTGGAAAAGGACCATGCCATGTTTCACTTTAGTTAAACATATACAATCGGATTTAATTCGATTTTAAATCCGAATGAATCCTTACTGATTATTCTCACAATACAAAACAAAATTATTATCAAACTTTCATTTGTTTGTCAAATGAAAGAAAAAGATGAGTGTTTCTATGCATAACAAGTTCTTGGTGATTGCATGACTTCGAGTAGATCGAATTCCATCGAATTCATTTTTTACCTGTACATGAAACAATTTACCTGTACATGAAACAAAGAGGACCACTCACTCCCCCTTGTTACCTGTAGTACATCATAAATGAAGTGGGACCGATTCATCCCACTCCAAAAAAAAAAAAAATCACTGATAGGAAAATGCTAAACTATATAGTTGTAATGTTCGGTGGATGTGTGAATTCTATCATTTTTATGAAATGCGCCTATTTATGTTAGGATTTTCGTCCGTTGTATGCTTAGGATTCACCACTAATAATGACAAGTAAATACTAACACGAAAATAATAGAGAAAAGAAATAGAAACACACCACAAACGATTTACGTGGTTCACCACTCTTTGGCTAAGTCCACGGCAAAGAACAACTTCTTTCACGAAGATCAAAGGGATTACAAAGCAAGCCACACATTCAACTACTCTCACAAGCTTCTCTCTAGCTTGCTTCTCAACTTCTCTCTCTACAATATTGTTTCTCTCTATAATATTGCTCTAACACTCTTCTCTCTATCTTCAGACACACAACCCTTTCAAGAGATCTCACACTCTCAATGTTGTTTTTCTGAATACTTTAAGCTAATGCCTAACTCCTATATTTATAGCCTCCAATAGGTATCCCAATCCTAGAAGGAAAAGGGAATCCTAACTAAATATGAAAAGGAAACCCACCTAAAATAGAAGTTCCCTCAAATATAAGATAAGGAAGTTTCTAAAACCCACCAAAAATAGAAGTTCCCTTAAATACAAGAGAAAAGAAGTTTCTAAAACTTTAATTAATTTTTCCAAAACTTTACAATTTAAAGGGTTAAAAATGCGTAGTCAAATACACATTAATGTACAATTTGCCATAGGTATAGTGTTGTTCACTTCACACCAAATACTATGCAATACTATTGCAATGTACCTCACTTGTGCTCTGTACACTTCACAAATGAACACTAATAAAATGAACACTCATTCTCTCCTCAAATGTAGGGGTGTCAACGGGTCGGTTCCGGATCGGAACCTAAAGGTTCCAGATCCGGTCCCGTTTATAAGAAGCGGTTCCGGATCCTTTCGGTTCCGGTTCCGGAACCTCAATTGGTGGTTCCGGATCCGGTACCGCTAGGATCCTCGGGTACCCGCGGGTACCCGATACCCGTTTTCAATTATTGTTTTCTTATTTTTTTCACACAAAACCTATTTGTATTTTATATTTTCGTATTTTATTCAATTATAAAATTTATTTTATTATAAAATTTATTAAATAATAGTCATTGGTTTCTTTTTTTAATTAAAAAAATTAAAAAAAATTAAAAAATTGTTATATAATAGTAAATTAAACTATAAAATTATAGAATTTATACGGAACCGGGTACCCGCGGGTACCCGTTGGGTGGATCCGAAATGGATCCGAAAAATTTCGGATCCAAAACGGGTAGATCCGAAATGGATCCGAAATTTATCGGATCCACAAAGTGAGGTCCCGGAACCGCAAAAAACGGTTCCGGTACCGGTTCGGTTCCGGGTTTGTGGGTACCAATTGACACCCCTACTCAAATGTACTAAAAAATGAAGATTTCTATAGAAAGAAACACTATAAAAATAAAAGAGAGGGAATCTCTTTTGGTAATGGGTAGTGGGGGACAAGATTATTGGTAGTGGGTTGTCCTCCACTACCGACATTTAGCATTAAGCTTAAGGATAATAGTCAGAAATTTTGACTTGGACACAAATAATTTTCATTTTGCATAAGAAAAACTTTGTTAATAAGATACCACATCCATCAAGTATGAGATTGAGTTCTACCCAAATGAACCATTAAATCGAATAATCTTTTAAAATTTTTGCATTTTCTTTTTACTTTTTATTTTTATTTTTTTTTTGAAAAAAGCCGTTAACAAAACCCAACTAGAAACAAAAGAACAAAGAATTACAAACGATCATAAACATGACCACTCTTATCATCAAATGAGATTTTCTTTCTGTCTTCACAGAATGAACTCATAATTATTTTTAAAAACTTTGGTACGATGTAAACTCCGAGTATTAATTGGTTGCGCAATTCTTTGGAATTTTCTTTACGATTTTTTCCTTTTATTTTTAAGCCATCCCTCACTTGTGCTTGTTTTCCAGTTTGAATGTTGTAATAGTGTGTTTGGATGTAGAATTCATGTTTTCCTGGGAAACATGAGTCCTTGGAAACATGAATCCCTAGAAACATGAATCTTTTGGTGTGTTTGGCAACCATAAAAGAATCCATGGATTCATGAATCCTTGGAAGCTTGAATCCATTGGTTTGTTTGGTTACCATTTAAAATCCAAGGAAAATCTCTATTTTGTTGTTTTAATTTTGTGGGGTGTAATCTACATTGAGTTGAGTGCATACATAGTGAATCTTTAGTTTAGAATTCCAGCAAATTCTAAGGGGGGAGGTGTGACTCCAAAACAGGGATTTACTGGAAAACATGTTTCCCTGGGAAACAAGTTTCCAGGGATTCTTGGCAGCCAAACAGACTAGGAAAACATGAATCCCTGGTCCCCACTGAATCCCTACCTTGAAATCCCCCATCCAAACAAACCATAAATGTCCTTCCACTCACCTAATTGCATGTAAAATTCTTCTATAGAGTCAATGCGTGCGGCTATAGGAATAATTAGTGTTACCTAAATGGTGAGACACAATTACTACAACAATAAAAGAAACGAAAAATAAAATCAAACTTTAATCTCCCTAATCAATATTTTTGTTAGCTAACTCCAGGGTAGTATTCATGATAAGTGAACCCCCACCCCCATCCCCGCCAGCATTTGCTTCCCGGTACCCGCCCCATTCCCCATTTAAATAGAAGCGAGGCAGAGACGGGGGAATTCCTTGACGGGGCCCGGGTTCTTGTAAGTTTGATAAATGAAAAAAAAAAATCTAATTTAAAAAATGAAGAGAGAGTCAATCAAACGGTCCTTGTAGTGTTGTCGTGACTCGTGCCTTCCCTTTTATTCTCTCTGGGCAAGTTCAGTGTACACTGTTAAACCTCAAACTTAATGAAATTTTAAGACTAGTGGGCACCCTTAAACCTCAAACCCCTCACCTAGTCCGATAGTTTGATGGAGGCTGAAGGAGATAAGGGTACCCGCAGAAGTTTTCGGCGACGCAGAATCGCAGATAAGTTTTGCAATGACACAATTAAAAAGAATAAAATAAAAAAAGTCGTAGAAGTTTTATGCGACAAACCTTTTTTATTTAATAAAATAATTAAAAAATATATTTTAGTTAATAAAATAATTTTAAAAAAAGGATGTCGCATATAACTTCTGCGAGAACAGAAGTTATCTGCGACACATGACACCTCCTCCATTAGCCTTGCTATCAGGTTATACTTCAAACCTACCTTACTTGTTGGTGGGTTTGAGGTCGGCCATAGGCCTTGCCCTCACAACATTATTCCTGAGTTATTTATTACCATTCAAGAATCAAAGCTGCAGGTAATTAATTAAGGAAATAAAAATAGTTGTTTCGAATTAGATAATGCTATATTACAGCAGAATCTTACAGAAAAACCTACAGAATTGAAATCTCACTGTAACATGATCGTTGTATGTCTAGACTTCTTAAAGCACCGATTAGTCCGTGGGTTGCGCCTTCCTCCTGTTAAGAGCTACGATGTAGATCTGGGAACCCACAAAGCTGGCCACCAAGGGGAATCTCCAAAGTTAGGAGGTGAGTGTTACATCATTACACCATTGGATTCTCTTTGAACTCTTATATAGTTAGAAATCAAACCGTGGTTAAAGTTGTTAGGGACCTTATTAGGGTTAAGTTTGCCTTTAAAACGGGAGTTGATTGCTCTGTTTTTCCAAGCATAAAAAAAAGTCTGTTTTCCCTTGCCATAAAGAATTGCTCTGTTTTCCCATTCCTCCTCAATATTCTTAACGAAGAGAGCTCACAGTTTCTGGTTCGATCTCCCTCTCTCTCTCTCTACCATATTGCTATGTTTTCTTCAATTATTTGTTCTTGATTTCTCTGTTGATAGATACTAAGCTTCGCTAATTTTATGCATGAATGAAGTTTTACTCATCATATTTATCAGATATCAAAGTGGATTATAGAAAAAAAATTATGTTTTTTTGGTGAACGTTTCTTGTTTAATTGGTCTTCCAGAGCCCTTGATAAGTAATGGTGAACACAGCTTTTTTCCTTGTTGATGTAAACCCTTTTATCAGATTTCTTTGCTTGTTCTTTTTTGAATATTCCATGGAAGATTATGACCTCTTCTGTGAAGCTGTAAATTTTGGTCTCTTGGAAAACCTTGTTGCAAATTTCACAAATGAAGCTTGTAACTTAGCTAGTGTTCCTGGTTGATTTCTCTTGAGCAAAACCCTATGGGTTTGTTTTTTTGATTAAGTTATTACACCCCAATATTACAGCAGAAAAACGCAAGCTATAGACTTACCAACTTTGCACTATATAAAATCAAGACTACAAAAGGTTCTCAAAAACACCAAAAGAAGAGCAAAAACATATAAATAGATAAATCCGGACTAACTTTTGAATTTTTTTGTTTAACTTTCCCTATTTTGCTCAATGTTTATGGGTTTTAGTGTTTCTCAGGTCAAAAAATGGGTCATGGTTGGATGGGTGGTTTTTTAGCAGAATCTGGTGGAGGACTGAAGTTTTCTCAGGTAAGTTCCATAGAAAAAAGAAGGTTTTTTTCCTTTTCCTGTTCTTCCAGATCTCCCCTGTTTTTACATAATTTTTTTTTGCTTTATCTTGAAAGGGTTATTTATCATCGTCCCTTTGATCATGAGCTCTGTTACATGGTGTTTCAGAGCTCTTTTACAGAGTTAAATGCGTCCTAAATTTCTCCAAGGAGTATGGAACCCTTGTATTTTACCTGTTGCATAAAATTTATTTTACACTCTACTTACACCGGACTGTTAGCCCGCATAAAAATGATCCAAGTACTGCTATTTTTTTGTATGATCTATGCCACACAAACTCACATTTTTTTAAAGTTTTAAACGTCATAAAAAATGGTAGAAAATTAATAATAAGTTTCAGAACAATGTGAGACTGTTAGGAGGATGCTTTTTTATAATCAAACGATTAGACCTTGTCCATGCGGCACCACAAGTCTATTGTAAATAGAGTCTAAAAATAAATTAGATCTAACACATAAAAATAGAAACTTTTGTAGAATTCAAGATGAATTTAGTAGCTGCTATTAAAAATTTCTTTAAAAAATGTTGTTTCGAAATTTTGCCTGAATTTATAATTTAAAGGAAAAAAATATTTTTTACTTTATTATCTCTACTATTTAATCTCGATGTTTATGATTTAATAAGTTGATCTTCTTTCTGTTTTTTTCATTTTTTTTTGTAGGAATCCATTGCCATCATGGCTTATCCTCTCAAAAGTAAGTATTTTCTTTTATTTCATTTTATATTATTAAATTTACATCATTTGGTAGATGGTATCCTGAAATCAACTTTAGTAATTTAATTTCTTTTGAAACATAATTGCTTCAATTACTCTTTATGAAAATCAATACATTATTTAGTTAATTTAAAATTTAACATCTGCTTATACGAATATTAAAACAATAAGAATTCTCACAAAATAACTCATATTTTATATTTCAAGTGGTAGAATCAGTTTAATTCCATCACCTATATTTATAGTTACTCAAATAATTGAAGCTATCTCGAATTCCTCAAATCCCCAGCAGAACAATTGCTACCACAATTTAAGTTTCCTAAAATCACTAAGTATGATAGGAATGGTTCTCCAAAAACTCACATAATGTCATACATGTGTACAATGTAGAATATAAACCTCAGCGACGATCTAGTGGCCCATTTCTTTTCGCTTACAGGATATGCGTTAGAATGGATAATCGAGCTAGATCAATCTAAGTATCCTACTTGGGCAATGCTTGCTGAAGCTTTTATTAGGTATTTCGCCTATTGAATTGAAGGAACAGTGACCTGACACCTGCTGGAGGCTATGCATCAAGAAGATGATGTGCCATTTACAGACTTCATTGCGAGATAGGCTAAAAGTTAGAGGGATGATCAACCATCCTTCTGAAAAAGACCAACTAAACATCTTAAGGAACAACGTGAAACCGAATATTCGAGCATTGTTGAGTATTGGAGGTCACAATGAGATGTATAAGTTCATACTCGCTGGGACCCATCTTGAAGATTCAATGAAAAATGGAACCTTTTCATCTCTCTTGGCTCCAACTCAAGATGCGAAAAGCAAAAAAGTCGGCAAAGAGCATGTTAACCAAATCTCTTTTGCAAATAAGCAGCAAAATGTGGCTCATGGCATTCAGTCCAAACAACAAGTACAAAAGCCGTACCAAATTAAATTTCAAGCAAATTAGCAGCCACAAGTGCAACGTCCTAAACAAGAGCTCTCAAGAATCAACCATATGTATGCTCTATGCTTTCCGGTCTAGTGGAAGCAGGACTAATCACACTATTGGAGCCCAGACCCAGTACGTGATCCTTCGCCAACATGGTTCAACCCAAATCAATACTGTGATTATAATAAGGGTTCAGGGCATTTAACAGACAAATGCTGGAACTTGAGGCATGTAATCCAAGATTTACTGGAAAAAGGTAAAATTCAGATAGAGGGTGTACAACTTTCTGTGAAGTCCAATATTAACACCAACCTGCTGCCGGTACACTAGGCCAATGGTCACCAAAATGTGAACTATGTGGGTTCTGGCTCAGATTCTTCGATAGATCTGTCAAAATTTATTCGAAGGGACGCAACAAATGTAGCACCAGTTCAAATAAGTCCACAAGGGCAGAGCAGTGTTTATCATGTAGGGAGGCCAGTCATATGGCTAAATCTCTGGATGAATCTATTACCAAGACAGAAAATGCAAGAACAGAATCATTCAAGCCATAGTTATTCAAAATCTTGAATACGATTCTAATCTTTAAAAACTTTTTGATCAGGACCTATTTATTTTATTATAATTTCGGTTAAAATTAGTGTCATATATTAAAATATGGTCATTCATTTTTCGGGTTTTGAATTGACTTCATCCGGCGTCGAATTTTCGTATATGAGTAGTTAAAATTTAATAACTTTTCGAGATCTATCCATCTGTACGGTTATAAATTTCAAAAAATATTTTGATAAAAATGTCTATGTTATTTTAGTCTTATTTATTTTAGTAATTTATAGATGCATAATCGAACGATTAGATCATGTCCATGCGGCACCATATGTTTATTGTAAATAGAGTGTAAAAACAAATCAGGTGTAACACATAAAAATAGAAACTTTTGTAGAATTCAAGATGAATTCAGTAGCTGCTATGTTTATTGTAAATAGAGTGTAAAAATAAATCAGGTGTAACACAGAAAAATAGAAATTTTTGTAGAATTCAAGATGAATTCAGTAGCTGCTTTTAAAAATTTTTAAAAATTTCTTTAAAAATGTTGTTTCGAAAATTTTCAAAGGAAAAAATATTTTTTTACTAGAGTTATTATCTCTACTGTTTAATCTCAATGTTAATGATTTAATAAGTTGATCTTCTTTCTGTTTTTTTTTTTTTTTTTTTTTTTTTTTTTTATAGGAATCAATTGTCATTCAATTTGGTCCTAAATTTACAACATTTCGTAGATGTATACTTTAGACAACCTTAGTAATTTAATTTCTTTTAAAACATAATTGTTTCAATTACTCTTCATGAAAATCAGACAAAAATAAGTACATCATTTAGTTACCCTAAAATTTAAAATTTTAGGGCTTAAAGATATTTGTGATGATTTTAGTATATAAATTTTATTTGATTAATAACATTTTAAGTAATAAATTATGTGTTATACTATTTGGTGTTTATTACATTTTTTGTTATGGAATTATTAAACCGACAACCATCTGACGAGGAAACTGAGCAATCTAGTAGCAGCAGGGACCAATCAACTTAGTACAGTCTTAAATTTATATAATGTTGAATAATTTGATGACAATACTTTTTTAAGTAGTGAATGTGTTTTCTTTGCCTAATTTGCATTAATTTTTCTTCTAAAAACTGCAAGTGAAAAAGGACGAGGTCCAACAAGATTATCAAAACTGTACAAAAATAATGATGGTGCAAAACGAAAAATTGAATTTGATGAATTGAACCAGGTATTTTGGTCCTAATTGGCTTTACTTTCTAGCTTTATCGGTACTAAGGCACGCCAGATTCTTGGGTTAAGGTACTCGAACTGGAAGAAAGTTTTAGTTACAGTGAAGGACAAGTTTTGGGCAAACTTAACGGTATGTGTAATTTAAATTAAGAGAACTAATGAAAAATCTTTAATACTTGCATACAATTCTAATTATTTTGACAATAATTGATTATTTGACTTTCAGCATAAGTTTGAAATTAACGAGTTTCCAAAGAAGAAAATGCTTTCAAAATTTATTGCTCTATGGTGAAGGTGGAAGAGAGGTAGCTCAAATGTACTTACTTCTTTTTCACGATGGACTCAATATTTTGAAGAGAGTTCCTAAAAACATAAGGTCATTGGTAGACTGAGAGGATTCAGACAAATTTGTAAATATTGATCACATTGTTATATAATGCACTCTAATTCATTTCTCTTCAACAATGATATCCCCCTCATTAACTTTTCTTGGAGCTTCAAAATGTATGTTCATCCACGGTAATGCAAATGGAGTATGTCCATTTGAGCTTGTTAAGTAAAATAGTCACAGTGGAACAAACGTGACCACGTGACCAAAATTTGTCACAGGGCAACCGTGCCTAAAAGTCATTTTTGTACTAGTGATATACATGTTTAAAGGTGAAGCTGACCAAAATTTGCGCACGCATGATGTCGGGAGAATGGCATGGGATGACGTCGGGAGAATGGCATGGGATGACTTTGAGAGGATCTTTATATTTTTCGGAGACTGCACGAATTCGGAATAACGTAGAGTTTATGGAACTAGTTCAAGGTGATATGATAGGGACCTAGTATATGAGAAGAGATTTATAGACTTATCTTGTTATGCGCCTCCCATGATTTCGACTGAGTAGCTCATGGCACACAAATTTTAAGGAGGGTTGAAGTTCTCTAATTCAAGAGAAAGTAGTACCTTTCTGTCACAATTCCTATGCCAAAGTTGTGGAAACTGCTCGTGTTGTTGAAGCCAAGCGGACTGTGAAAGTGATCAAAAGGAGAGAGAGCAACGAGAACAGAGGAGGGAACACAAGATAAATTCGAAGAATGACCAACGATCACAGAATTAATGGGGAACAACGTTTCAGCCAACGTGGAATGGGTTGAGGGAATGTTATCGGTGCGGTTAGGAGGGTAATATCGCGATAGATTGTTCAAAACCTCTATAATTTTGATAGAACCCATTATACTCTCCACATATTGCATGTAAGTTTTTGTATGGCATAAAGCACATATAGCATCTTCATTTTCATGTTCTTTTGATAACTAGGCCCTGTTTGGTATACTCTGAATATTCGCAAATGCGAAAATTTACGGTTTTTGTAGGTGCTAACTAAATTCTATAAATTAGAAAAAAAAATAAATAAAAATTTTTAATTTATTTATTTTGTAAACCTATTGCAAATTCCACCTAATATTTGCTATTAGATGCCTTCATCAATCACCTACAAATACATGATAAATTGTGAATTTTTGCATTTGCGAATATTCATGCTCTCCTAAGTAGAGCCCTAGAAGAATTTATGCTATTTTATATGTAATGCATGGATAAAATTTATTGTGTGGGGCTCACACTTGACCTCAATAGTCACTTGGATGCCCATATTTTGTGCGTGCACCCATTTAGGAGTATTTGAATTGAGTAAAGAAATAACTTTTTTTTTACATAAACCTTATATGCATAGTTGCATAACACTACATAAAATAATTATTGTGGACCCATGTCTGACCATAAACCCCAGGGTTGACCTATACCTTAGTCAAACATGATTGCCACCACTTGATCATATACAACTTTTTTTGACGACTCGTTTAGTTTTTTTTTTTTTTTATTTGAACCATTGTTTGAACTAGGTTGAGTTATCTTGTAGAGAACAAAGTGCAGGCCCGGCTTTCGCCCAAGGCCAACGAGGCTGCCTTAGGCCATTAAATCTGAAGGGCCCCAAAAACACCGATTCACCACATTTATGTATGTGTCGGTATAGCAAAGAAAAAATTCATTAGTTATTTAATTTATTTGAAAGTTTTTGTTTTTTTTTGAAGGGAATTTATTTGAAAGTTAAAACATATTTGCAAAAAGTCAAAAAATCCCACGTTAAACTAAAATCTGGGTGCCCTTTACTACACGTTTTCTCCGTAGCTAGGTGCCCCCTTCGGCACTTACCTTCCTCTCATACTGTCATACGTAGAACATAACAAGGGAGAATTAAAAATCCTTAATTCTTGGTTCAGGTAACCCTAACCTTATAAAATCCTTAGTTCTTGGTTCAGGTAACCCTAACTTTATCTCCTCCCTCTAAAAATTTCTCAATTCATCTCTCATCTCTCCCACTCTCTTAAAATTCTCTACTTAATTCTCTCAATTTCTCTTCCTAATCCTTGAGTTAAGTATAAAGTGAATAACATTAATGCAGAAATAGAAGAAGAAGAAAAGGCCCTTCAATTTTTTTTAAACGCCCTATACTAACTATATAATACATATGGGACTTCCAAAATTTTGGGCCTTGTGCGATCGCACTTATCGCACTGTACCAAAACCGGGCTTGACTACATATTAGATGTTTTAGCCATTTTTCTTACTTAATGTTTATTTATTTTCCAATCCTCTATGATTCTGATCTTTTTCAGTGAAGACATCCTCCCAAATTTCCAGCTGCCCGATAGAATGAAACGTGTTGCAGTAACGATCTAAACCATTGGATATGTACGGTATAAGAAATGCATTTGTTTATTTATTTTGATCCTACTTCTGTGAGAACTTTCCTTATCGCTATCGTTGTGAGATCTTTCCTTACTAGTCGTCAGTGCTCATTGTTATATCTCAGTGATGTTCAAAAAAGGGAAAATGCTTTCGAAAACTCGCGTTAGCTCGTTTTGGACCACCTACTACTTTTGAACCGGTTCTCGACCCCGATCGTAACGACCCAAAGAAACGCGCAATGACAGCTCGTAGTGGTGGCAAACACATTTTGATTGTTCATATTCCATTGATTCATATGCATCTATCTCCAATAGGAAAAAACCTGAATCAAGAAGGGTTCAGCTGAGCTCGAATGGGGTAGCCTTACTAGTCATGAGTTCTTATTGTTGTAATCTTTTACCATGAACTCGATCAAGCTTTGAGCTTTTTTTTTGTATTTGTAGTTCTTGTATATAGTATTTTGGTACAGAAAGAAGCGCCTAAAATTCCTAATGAATTCAAAATCAAAAGTGGATGCAGAATATCTTAAAGTTCGTTCTCAATTCACGAGGATCCCTACAATTTACGCATCGAGGGCTGATTTTGAATTAGGTACCTTTTTTTTGCTTTAACCACAGTTTTCGATCAAAAATTTGGATAACAAGCTAATTATAGTTGCATCCCCTTATAGGACTGATCAAATTGCCAATTTGAAAGTGCAGACTCAACTCACTCATCAACCATCTTACAATCACTTATAGTAGAATTGCTTTTTCACTCTGATCCTTCAACTGATCCTATAATCTTTGCATCTTCTCCTAGAGATTTCAATGAAACAAAGCTGTTGACATGAGTAATTTTTCGAAAATACAAACCCGGACCATGATCCACAAGCTTTTCTAAAGTTGCAGTTTTTAGGTTATAACGGCAGAGACTGCTTTGATTGAACCACAGTAGAAGTTCACCGCTCTTCGTAAGGGCGAATGGATAATACTCATTTGTACACAAGCTTACCCATGGTATACTGAATTCCTTACTCCAACTCCAAGACTTGTACCCTTCCTCCTCTTCACTGTCATCACAAATACTCCGCTTCTTTAATGACCATATGTCTACGGATTCACTTTCTTTACCATGAACAAAACATAAACACCCTCCCAACTCGCAGAGATGAGAAAAGTAAAGCTCACTAGAACGAAAACAATGCGGTGAAAAGTGATGCTCACTAGAACGAAAACAAGGCGGTGATGGGAGCAATCGGAACTTCTCATCTGCCAAATTGAAGGCCACAATTTTCCCTTTCTCCTCAAGCCAATGAAGAGCTCCATTTACGAAAACTGCACCCATTGTACAAACAGGATACAGGAGAAAGTAAATGATATCTGATTTGTTTCGCCAACCATTACCATCGCCAAGAGTGTATACCTGAACACGTCCCACTCTAGGTATGTCATAGTAGATTCTAACAACCTTGTACTCATTAGTGGAAAGATTGTATCCAAATCCGCTCACCATGCTACCCGCCAACAAATTTTTTTCATCATTGAATATTGGAAGCTTAATGTATTCTCTGGTGATGGGATTGCAGATATAGACAGGATCCCTAAGGCTGGATCTATTGGGTTCAGATAAACAAATCAAACCGTTGCATGAACCAACAATAGAAGCCAGGGGATCAAGGAAAGGATGGTTGACCATTTTAAGGGTCTTGTAAGACTCTTCTTGACCATCATTCTCATCATACACTCCATAGTAAAGTCGTCTGTCAGTTTCTACATATTTTGGCCAGATATTCCTTGTTACTGTCTTGTAAGACGGATGATCACAATTCCATTCTGAAACAGAAAACTCATTATTATTTTCTTCATCATACCAACTTGAGGAACAATTGATAAACTCAATTATGGAAATAAAACCAACCCTATCATCTAGTTGCAGTAATTGGCGACCTAGGTGCATATCAGCAAAGTAATTAGTATCATTAAGAAGAGTTCGCCAGGTTTTGCATACTCGTTTGCATTGTAAAACTGACTCGGCGGGTAAGCGAGAAAATATATCTAATTTGATCTCTGCTGGGAGAAGATGTTCCATTGATTTGAAAAAAAGAAGAAGCTTTGATACGATCCCAAGAGGACACCTACAGAAGAGAAGAGAAGAGAAGAAGAAAGCTATTTGACAAATTGAATTACAACGACAACTTATTAAATAAGCCAATAGAGTCAGTTTTAACTTGCTTGGAATTTTCTAGCATTCCTAAACCGACTAGACAACTAAGAAAAGAAAAAGAAATTAGCAAGTAAATTAATTAGCAACCTTACTCTAATCAAACCCTAGGTAACCTAACTTGGGTACAACCAAATTTGACGTTTTTCTTCTAAAGTTGGAGTTGTAGCATTGGATTTTATATCAAGCACCACAAGTTTCACCATTGTTGATGAAGAGGCCAGTGGCCAAAGCTCTTGTCTGCATGCCTTACCTACCACTGCTGTCTACAGGACAGAGCCCAATTGGAACAGATTTTCATAACCACAACTGTTGCTGTGATCACATATAGGGCCCATATGGAGATAATTAGAAGGTGTGAGGATGATCTCCTTGCGTAAAAAAGAAAAATCACCACGTTTTAAAATTCTAACCCCATCAAAAATTGGTTTAAAACTAACAATAAAAATTGATGTCCCACAATTTTTTATGGAGTTTTAGAAGTTTTAAAATTAATAAAAAATTTTGGGCTTTTGACGGTGGGATTGTAAAGAGGAGTTTCAAGACTAATTATAATGATTGTTGTGGAATTTTGGTCATCAAGCTGTAGTAATTGGCGCCATAAGTGCATATCAGCAAAATAAGCACCAAGGAGGAGAGTTCGCCAGTTTTTGCATACTCCTTTGCACTCAAGTCTGTCTCCACCGGTAACTGAGACACTATGTCTACTGTAATCTCTGCTATGGGAGAAAATGATTCTCTATCGAAATCGAGATCGATCATCTCTTTACAAGTTCTCTGTTCTTCTTGTTTCCTCTTTGGCGCCTTCTCATTTGATTTGATTTTGAGCCTACCTTACCAACAAACTACAAGGAACTCTCTCTAGTTATCTACATGATGGACTCTACATGGAAACGAAAAATCAGCCCATTCTAAAGCAGACCGACTTTTTAAGACGGCAATTGATTCATTAATTCAGAAGCAATGACAATGTTACGTTTAAGGAAAAATACCTTGTTCAGTAGACATATGATTAATTGAAATTTTTCTATGATGGATATAGTGAAATTCTCTCAGAATTATGATTGTCATAGAGGTAAAAGACCCCAACAGCAGCTCAGAGAGTAAACTACAGCTAGTTATTTGTAATTCAGTGTTAGTTTTAATGAGAGTGAATATTCGGATTCCCGATTCACCTAAGTCTTAGCATAAATTCATATGAAAGAAAAGAACTGTCACAATCAGCATCTATAGAAATATATTGTATGAATTCAAAAGGGCACAAATATTTAAATCACTTGATATATGAACCAATTGATCTCCTCTTCCTTCTCCTTTTTGACTCTCCTCCTCCTTCAACTACTGATCTTATCATCTTTGCATCTTCTCCCAGAGATTTCAATGAAACAAAGCTGTTCATGTGAGTAACTGTTGGATAACACAGATCCTGTTCAAAACCATAATCAATAAGCTTTTCTAAAGTTCCAGTCTTTGGGTCATAACGGGAGAGAATGCTTCCCTTGAACCACAATAAAACATCACCATTCTTCATAAGGGCCAACGGACGAGACTCATTCAAATATTGGTCTTTCCCTGAAATACTAAATTCTCAACTCCAACGCCAAGACTTGTACTTGTCCTCTTTACTGTCATCATAGTAACTACTCTTCTTTTTAAATGACCATATGTCTAGGGATTCATTTTTAGTATTGTGAAGAAGGCTCAAACACACACCCAACCCGTGAGTTCAGATTCTGGAACCTCATCACCATCGAAACAAGGTGGTGATGGGAGCACTCAGAACTTCTCATCTGCCAAATCGAAGGCCACAATCTTCGTTGGCTCATGATCCCCCAACCAATGAAGAGCTCCATTTACAAAGACACAACAATCGTCGAAATACTCCATTGTTTCTCCAACCACTACTGCTGCCAAGAGTGTATACCTGAACAAGTCCAACTTCTGTGTTATCATCATATATAGTAGATTCTAACAACCTTGTACTCATTAGTTGAAAGATTATAACCAAATCCGCCCGCCATGTAAACTCCAAAATTTCTTTCAATATTTAATATTGGAAGATTAATGTATTCTCTGGTGATGGGATTATAGATATAGACAGGATCGCGGATATCTGATACAGTCAAACAAATCAAACCGTTGCACATGAACCAATAACCCATGTATCAACCATTCCAAAGGGAGGGTGGTTGATTCTTCTAAGTATCATGTCAGACTTCTCCTCATGATCATCATCGTTCTCATCATACTCTCCATAGTAAAGTAATACGCTATATTGATTCTGCATTGATTCAAACATTATAAGAAGTTTTTCTTCGGATCAACTCTTCTCTTTCTTCTTCGTTCTGGCACGAACCCAAGAAGAAAATGAGCAAAAGAAGATGAAACTATATAATAAATTGAATTAGAACGACTCAACAACTTATTGAATAAGCGAATAGTACTAGGTATTCTATTCCTAAACCAACTTGACAACTGAAAAAATAAATTAGTAAGTAAATAAAATATAATGTTTTACAAAATAGAAACCTTAACCTAACAGAACTTTGAACATAATTGATCATTTAGCACCCCAAAATTTTATTAGTGTAAGAGATTTACACTTAACATAATTAAGTGTAGTAACTCAATATTCTTTGATGGACTTGGGCATGAGTCTATGAGATTAGATGGTCTAACCCAATATTGTGTGATAGACTTGAGCATGAACATGAATCTATAATTAAGTGGGCTAGGCCCATCTTTATTTTATTTGGGTTAAAACAACCCAACATGTTATATATTATTTCTAAAATTCGTATTTGTGTCTGTCAGTATACTTTGGACCCAATTTTGGACCTCTTATGCTCCGAATTGAGCTTTAGCTATTTCTAGTGAAGTTGTAGATCTTTGAATCTAGTTTTCAGAATGGTATCTTGTGATATTTGGACTTACGATCTGTGAGTTATGGTCATTATAGTAAACCGTGTGCATATGGACTAACATTAAGGAATAATGTTTATTCACCCAAAATTTTTGATTTAGACCACAAGATCATTTTGATTGATACATGTCTTCATATCATTAAACAAGGGGCATAAGTTACATCAAAGTTTTTGTACACAAAACCTTATCTATAAAAATTATTTTTTGTTATTAAACATATATCACAACCACTAGCTAATAATGCATACACTACCATTACAACTCACCACCACTAGCTAATGATGGATGCACTATCACCTCTAGCTAATAATGCATACACTACAACTCACCACCACTAGCTAATGATGGATGCACCATCACCTCTAGCTAATAATGCATACACTACCATTACAACATAATGATGGTTCCACTACCATTTTCCCCCATCATAATTGAAAACCTTTTGGAAGCCTATATAAGGAGGCTTAAACCAAATGAAAATGAGTACCTTAAAGAAGTTTTCTCCATTTTTATTCCATCTTCTAAACCATTCAACATCAAGCTTGTTTACTTCTTCAAACTTTAAACCTTATTTTTTCGCCATTAAACCTATACAAAAAGAAGGGTGTTTCAACTAGAAGATGTATTTTTTCAACATCAAAAGAGGAGATTTTCAATTTGAAGAAGAGATATTTTTCAACATCAAAAGAGGAGTTTTCATACTAGTATTGGAAGCAAATCAAGGTAGGGATCAAAACCCTAGTATAAAACCTATGTTCTTGATTATATTGTTTTTGAACAAATCATGTAGGTAAGAAAATCTATCATATTTGTTTATTAGATCATGAAATCTATTTGAAATTATATTTTATGATGGAATAGTGTGGTGATTTGAGATCTAATACAAGATAAAATGTGGTGAATATGAAAGTGAGATGATTTAATAAAATCAATGGTCAGTAAGGCCTAATGGCTTTCCACGAAAATGTGGTTCCCGCGGAAGAAGATTCTTGACAATCGTGGTTGGCTCACCGGAACAAGCCCTGACTGGTAAGATTAATCAAAAACATTAATCTGATATTTGTGACAGTTTGTACATAAATAAAAAGTGGCTAAAAGGCCCTGAAAAACACAAACAACAAAGGTTTTGTGAAATTTTAGTAACACTGCAGAGTTTTCAGCAACACTTTTAACTGAAAAACGTAGTTTCTGCTGTTGCATATGTTTTGTTGCATTTTTAAATGTGTTTCCTCATTCATACATATTTGAATCTATTATTTTTGGTTAGTTTCCTACTGAGCTTGCTCACCCCGATAATTTTCCCCCCACAGAGTTCAAGGAGGGTGTTGAAGCGTAGATCGTGAATTTGACGATCGTGGAAGGACTTACTTTCTAGCATAATTTGTAGGTGTGCTTAATTTATTTGATCACACTACTTTATGTATTATATCACAGGGATTATGGGATGCTTTAAGTTTTATTTTGGTTTGGAGAATGGTTTTATATGTTGGAATTGTAACTTTTCAAGTTTGGTTTTGAACTCAAAATCTGATAGTACTGAGATCTTGGAATTGTTTCTCTAAATTCTGAGATCGGAATGATGTTCCGTCAGTTGAATTATTTTCTTAATAAACTCATTTATTTCCTCCTAAAATTTCATAATTTTTGGATTAATTATGTTCTAGTTTTGATAGGGTTAAACATCATATCTCGTTGCTGGATTTCTGCTATCAATACAGATAGACCCAGTTATGGTAGATTTTACAGTATGTTATGCTTTCCAAATTGAAAAACTTTCTTCTGTGATATTTTAGATCTGTTTGTCTATTTTCGTTTAGTTTTAGAATGACTTAAAAATAATTTAAGATGAATTATGTATGTATAAAATAATAGACCTGATGTAGATTCTGGACAGATTACTATATGTCTAAAATATCTATTAGTTTGTATAAACCTTTTGATTTACTTTATTCAAACTTAGTTAACCATGAATTAACATTTAACTACTCTTTTGAGTTAATTTTGTTGACCTATTATGGTTGAATTTTATGGAATAGAGAAAAAGAATTACCAA
>MVGT01000870.1:98434-111844 GCA_002174775.1 Macleaya cordata
GCAAAAGAAGATGAAACTATATAATAAATTGAATTAGAACGACTCAACAACTTATTGAATAAGCGAATAGTACTAGGTATTCTATTCCTAAACCAACTTGACAACTGAAAAAATAAATTAGCAAGTAAATAAAATATAATGTTTTACAAAATAGAAACCTTAACCTAACAGAACTTTGAACATAATTGGGCAAGTTACCACTTATTTTAAAAATTATAGAGTGAAAGAGGAGGAACAATGCCCTAACTCTCGCTACCCATCTCTCCTTACCTCTTGTCCACGAAAATTAGCTTCCCTATTTTACTCCTAATAATTTGAAAACAGAGAGAAAAAAATTGAAAAATTAAAGGCCAAGCCAAGTTGCTCAAAACACCCCCATTTCTTCTTTATTAATATCCCATTTATTATTATGCTCCATTTACGTTCGCATAGAAATGATCTAAGAGTTGATTTTTTTTTAGGATAATTTCGTCCCAATGTCGATCCTCTTCACTACAAGTCACATCAGTATAAAATTTTTAAAGCCACTAAAAGTTAGTTTTCGTTAGACAATTTTTATAAGAATCTAGATTAACTTTAAATGGGGTTAAAATTAATTAAACGATGTGTATTATTGTGAGGGTGACCCATAAGTTAAGGAGACAATACTTAGAAAAAAAAAAAAATTAAGCCCTTGAATCATTTTATGTGAGTCCAAAAACCTAATGTAAACAAAGAATAACAATAACTTGCGGTAGCACAGTCTAAGGCATAATGAGGAGATGTGTCGACAATCACTGGTCGAGAAAGAATCTAGATGTTTTGAGAAATATGGGTGCAACTATGCTTGGCCAAAAATAAATAAAAGGTTTATCATGAGTCGTACGACATTTGCACCCAGAAGAGTTAAAAGATAAGCTTTAACTAATAAGGGCTGGTACTTGGCAAGATGGCCAGCGAAGATAAAATAAAGGTTTTCATGAAAAAGGCTTTATTAAAAAAGTGAGTAAATGGATATAAAATTTTCAAATATGAATTTTTGTATAAAAGATAAAAATTTATGTAGTAAATGGTTTTTGGCAGCTATAAAAGTGAGTTTTTGACAATTTCCTCTAAGGAAGGAAAGGCTTTATATAGCAGCTTTTAGTGTGGTCATTCTCGGTGTGATTAAAAGTTTATCTAAAAAACCACAGTCCTAAATCGTGGTCTATATGTAAAACTGTGGTCTTTCCAATGACCTAAAACCACTGTTCTTACCAAAACATTGGTTTGAAGCTCTTTTTTGTGGGTTCAATGTGGCAATGGGGTTACTCTACAAATTCAAGCATGAAAATATCGATTTCAAATCTGAATATATACATTTCCAGTTGCTTCCATTTATCCACTGCCATATTGTCCTTCAATTTCTGCACCATAGTCTGGTTGGCTTCTCCAACTAGCTTGCTTTGAAGCTTTGCCCCTTTCACATAATCCATAGGAATTAGAGCAAGTTTGTCTATGATTTTTTGAAACCAAGCCAAAGAAACTGAACAGAGGACGTCCCCTCCAACAAAAATCCATTACAATAACTAATCATAGAATGTAAAAAGATAATAATGAAGTACAAGACAACAAAAACTGCAAATGTGACTTAAGAAAGCTTAAAATTGTATCAACACAAACCTTGATGGATTTTTTCTTGAGATGCTACAAGCGGAATAAAAGGAAAGCTAGGGCTGGGAATATATAGACCTTCTAGCTCATTAATTTCCTGAAATACTATCAGTGGCCGTAGACACCGTCACACGATCTGCTCTATCAAAAAACAATATCCAGTGGTGTCCAGGATATCTGACCAAAAAGATGAGAAACATTCCCCAGAACTCAGAAGTGGCTAACCAACAAATTCCTGTTTGTATTCCGATGAACACCGTCCATAAAAAAAATTCAGATAAACTAAAATTACATTTTTGGCACAAATATGGAGAAGATTGACAGTATGCATAAAAAGTTCCTACAAAATCAACTCTCCAAGTATTTCAATTATCAAAAAGATTCAATGCAAACAAATATATGATAAACTACTAAATTAGATAGAAAAGCATACCAAGGGCCTGTGTAGACAAATCTCCCTCACAACATTCAGTCGGACACTGATCGCCTGCTAGAAGGAATTGAAGCATTGTTCAAAAAACCAATCCATTACAATTCAACTTAAATAAAATTAAAGACATAAAATAACTCTGTACGGGACGATCGTATGCATCAATGCATCATTAACATAGTATACCTTGACATATTTCTGAAGAAAAGGGTAAAAGTTCAACAAAATCAAACGACGCACAAGCAATTACTTTCAGCATCATTATCTTTAACCTGAAAAAGATTCTCAAACAGACTATATGAGGCTCAGTTGTTGTAGGAGGAAACAATTCCTACAACCCTAAACTAACCATATATGTTCATAGTAGAGGAAGGAATAAAACATCCTTCTTAACCCAAACAGCACCCAACTGATCCTATTATCTTTGCATCTTCTCCTAGAGATTTCAATGAAACAAAGCTGTTCATGTGAGTAATTGTTCGAAAATACATACCCTGTTCACCATAATCCACAACCTTTTCAAAAGTACCAGTCTTTGGTTCATAGCGGACGAGAGTGCTTCCCCTGAACCACAATAAAACTTCACCATTCTTTAAAAGGGCGAGCGGACCATACTCATCCGCACATCGGCCTTCCCCTGCAATTCTTAATCTCTTAGTCCAACTCCAAGACTTATGCTCCTTTTTACTGTCATCATGATAACATCTACTCTTCCTCTCTTCCTTAAATGACCATATGTCTATGAATTCACTTTGAGTATCGTGAAAAAGGCACAAACACCCTCCCAACACCTTGAGTTCAGATGAGGTCTGATACTTATGAGGACATAAAAAAGGTGGTGATGGGACCACGCGGAACTTCTCATCTGCCAAATCGAAGGCCACGATTTTCCCTGTCTCCTCTTGCCAATGAAGAGCTCCATTTACAAAGACACCAGGAGTATGAGGAAAAGTATCTAAGAATGAGTAAGTGATTTCTCCTAACTTTCTCCAACAACTACCACTGCCAAGAGTGTATACCTGAACACGTCCCACGTTGGAACTATAATAATAGATTCTAACAACCTTGTACTCATTAGTGGAAAGATTGTAACCAAATCCGCTTACCATTCGACCCTTACTGAAAAGATTGCCCCTAAATCCCCTTCTTCTCTTGCGATGACTCAAATCCTTGTATATTGGAAGATTAATATATTCTCTGGTGATGGGATTACAGATATAAACAGGATCCTCAATCCCGGATGTTGTGTGTTCAGATAAACAAATCAAACCATTGCATGAACCAACAAAGGCATTATCAAATCTAAGGGGAGGGTGGTTAATCCGTGCAAGCGTCTTCTTGTTATTAGACTGCTTTAGATTATTATTCTCTCCATAGTAAAGTAGGTTTCCATATTTCTCTTTTGACCTAATGCTTTCAATTTTCTTGTCTGAGGAATTTTTGGGATAATTCTGAATTAGGGAAATAAAACCGGAGTGAACATCAACAAAGTTATTGAGAAGAGTTTGCCAGGTTTTGCATACTCGTCTACACAGTAAAATTGACTCAGCGGGTAAGCGAGAAAATATGTCTAATGTGACCTCTGTGGGGAGAAGATTAATCTCCATTGATTCAGTGTGATTGTGGCACTTGGGAACTTCATCCCGTTTCAGTAATTGGCGACGTAGGTGCATATCAGCAAAGGATGAAAGATAAGTGTGAGTTCGCCAGGATTTGCATACTAGTCTGCATTTTCATCCCCAAGTAAGTCTAATGTGATATTTTCCGGGAGAAAATTCTCCATTGATGATAAGAAACTTTGATTAGGATCAATTCTTTATGTTTCTTTTTCGTTTTGGAGCACGAACCCTAGAAGACAATTAGCCAAGTAGATGAAACTATATCTAATAACTTTAATTTGAACGACTCAACATTAACTGATTAAATAAGCTCAAAAATACTTAATTTTAACTTTACAAGGAATTTTATTCCTAAACCGACTAAGACAAAAAAATTAGCAACTAAATTATAATGGAGTATAAAATAGCAACCTTACCCATAATCGAACCCTAGATAACCTAACTTGGGGACGTATCAAAGCCAGCCTAATTTGACACTTTCTTCCCAAGTTTGCAGGTTTTAGAATTTTAACCTTTTGGCAATACCTCCGTCTATCTTTTGGCAATTGTCGTTCAATCCTATGATTCTCTAAATGCTCCCCACTTAAAATGGAGGCCTAAAAAGAAATATAATATTGGGAAGAAACATAATATGGGATAATAAGACCATTCAGTCACAGCTATAAGTTTTATGTGCATTTGCTGGACGAGAATGCCCTCGCAGTAAATACACAAGTATCGTAAGTACTAAGTAATTTTTTATTTTAGTAAATTTAGGTTTTCAAAAGTTGCAGTTTTTGAATGAGAGTGCAAAATCATCCAATCGTACAACAATAGCGATTCACCATTCTTTGCAAGGGAAAATGGATAATAATCATCTTTGACCTGGCCTTCCCCTGCTACACTGAACTCCCTACTCCAATTCTAGGACTTGTAGTACTCTTGCTCTTTCATGTCGTAACTACTATTCTTCTTCATCTATTTTAATGACCATAAGTCTATGGTCTCAAGTAACTTATACTTGGTTATTAGAAGAAAAAAAAAAGTAGCTTATACTCGACAATGCACAAGCCCCCTCCCAACACTCGAACTTTAAAATAGGAATCGGTATGACAACATAAACTAGGTGGTAATTGGAGGAAGCGTAACTCCTCGGAGACACAATAAGCATCTAAATTAGGATCAACACAAGAAAATATGTTTCTTTTTTGAGTTTTGCTAGAATAACACCAAAATTTGACACCAAATGTTACATCTGCTTTTTAAAAGTGGTATGAGGGGCTGAAATGAAATTAATGCTTTTTCATGATTGGTTTTCAATCAATAAAATAAGCAGATGTAATCTTAGATGTCAAAATCTGGTGTCCCTCTAGTAATGCCCTTCTTTTTTTAGGTTAACACGGATGAACTCATGATTAAAACCAAATCAAGTATTCTTATTACCTCCTTTTCATTTATATAGAGAAATCCCAATACTATTGAATATCTTCACACAAAGAAAACGACTTTAGACCGTGTTTAAAGACTCAAACAAAAAAGAAAATTAAGTTATAACCACAGTTTTTTATCAAAATTTCCACATTTATCTTTGTATCTTTTTTTCTTTTGTTTCTAATAAAACCTCGATGGAGCGAGGGAAATTCATTGAAAAAACGGGGGCCAAGAGGGGGACAAAATCCTAAACCTCTCCAAGCGTAAAACACCAGTACAAACAAATACTCCTCCAACCTTACCTTTGGAAAACAAGAGGGAGGAGGAGGAAAAACACAAATAACACCATCCAAAACAGATCTATCAACGCCTAACGTAATCACATTTATCTTTGTATCTGGAAAGAAAGAAGTCAAATAATTCAGCATTAGATGATAGGGTTCTCGATCTACTAGAAAAAACTAACAAAACATGTGGGCGGTCGATCACATTATGTTACACCTCGGCCATCCTCAAAATAACTAAGTGGACCACAATTAACCATGATTGAGAGCATAGCACTAGTCTTAAGGCACCAAGAAGAAGAAAAACCACATCTCTGAAGCACCTTCATTAAGATAACCCAACTTAAGGAGTCATAGGCATGTGTTATATCAAGTAAAAGGCCTAAAAGTTCTCTTAAATCATGGCATTAAAACTCTGCACATAAATGGTAATTAAGCAAGTAATAGAACTTCTCTTATAGATAGAAATATTGAAATTTAATAGATTTACTATGCTCTGCTGTGGAAGAGATTTGCTACTAAAGAATAAGTAGTCTGCATGGACTAAAATAGTACAGGTAAAAATAAGAAAAGAAGAAACAAATAACAGTCTTTAGTCTGACAAAGAATAGTTTCAAACTTGATGCTAAAATAAGCAGCAGTTAGGTTGTAAACTTTCTAGCTTTAGTGCTTCTTCTGCATCTGATTCGATTATCTTTGCATCTGCTTCTCCTAGAGCTTTCAATGAAACAAAACTCTTCATATAAGGTATTGCTCTACTAAATTTCAAATCTTTAACAAGTCTTGCTTGTACCGGTGGAGTTCTCAGATTATAACGATAGATAATTCCATTGTACAACAATAGAAGATCTCCATTCTTTGCAAGTGTTATTGGCTCATACTTATCTGTGTTCTTTCCTTTCACTGATAGGTTGAACTCCCTTCTCCAATTCCAAGACATGTCGTGACTACTCTTTAACAACCATATTTCTACACCTTCTCCAAATTCCTTCTGATAAACAACACACAAGCACCCTCCTAACACTCGGAGTTTATAAAAGCGGTACCTATTATGAACATTAAAAGAATAAGGTGAAGATGGGAGGAAGTGGAACTTTTCCTCTGCCAAATCAAATGCCAAAATCTTCCCTTCCTTGTCCAGCCAATGAAGAGCTACATTTAGGAAGATACCAGGTCTTGACGGAATCAATTCGTAGTTGATTTCTCCTTTCTTTCTCCATCCACTACCACTACCACTACCAAGAGTGTAGACTTTGACACGCCCAATGGGTCCTTCGTCGAATCGGTAGTAGATTTTTACAACTTTGTACTCATTAGTTGAAGGATTGTAACCGAACCCACATAATGTGCTATAAAGCAGCCAAGATCTTTTTTTCAAGCTTGGAAGAATTACGTATTCTCTGATGATGGGATTACATATGTAGACATTATTGGGGAGGTTAGAGTGCTGGGTTACGCACAAACATATCAAACCGTTGCAGGAACCAACAATGTTACCATAGCAATCATGGGGAGGGTGGTTGATCTTTGTAAGTTTCTTCTTGTAAGAGAACTGCTCGTCGTTATCATCGTACTCTCTGTAGTAAAGTTGGTTTTTTTCTGACTGATCCAAGAAAAGAAAACCTACCTTAGCAGCAACAGCAGCATTAGAATGATTACTGTGGTAATTTCGGTCATCAAGCTGCAGTAATTGGCGACGTAAGTGTGTATCAGCAAAATAAGCATCATCGAGGGAAATTCGCCAGTTTTTGCATACTCGTTTGCACTCTAAGATTGTATCAACAGGTAAACGAGACACTATGTCTACTGTGGCCTCTGCTGGGAGAAGACGATTCTCCATCAATCTGTCTACTATTCTCTGTTCTTCTGGTTTTCTCTTTGGCGCCTTCTCAGTTCTCACTCTCAACTCCCCTTCCCAAAATAAAAACTCTCACCGCCCCTAGGGTTTTAATAGAATTTTTCCTTTTGGCAACTCCTACATATTTTAGGCAACTGCTATAATTTTATTTTATTTGGGCCCACTTTCTTTCTCTCTTTCTATTTTTTTTTTCCAACTCAAACTCTTCCTCTACACCTTCTCTCTTTCTATTTATTTAAAGCACAATCATACACAATAACTTGTACAGAAATATAGATTATACACCAGTAGTTCAAGTAATACAGTAGAGGTTGCCTTTTGATCTCAAATTTCATGCCTTTGGTCTTGACACACAGGATGGGTTACATGGGTACTTGATTGGAACAATTCTGACCTTGTACAGACAAGTCGAAACGATAGTCAGTTGAAATGCATCTGAGTTGGGTTACCATATACTAAAATTGGTGGCTGTGACAATGAATTGTACCAAACTTAGTCGCAGCACTGGATTTCAGAGCAATCAAGCACCACAAGTTAGGCCATTGTTGAAGTGTTCATTGGTGATGATCTTAACTATAACTTGCAGAATTCAAGTGTTCTACTATGGTATAAATCAGAAAAGGGGTTCCAACTCATGGCATGCCTATCTATTTCCTAAGTAGAAGAGGTATCTTCAGAGATCTAAAACATGAAAAGGGTATTTCAGCAAAAAGCACCCCAACAACCTGAAGCAGTTTTAAAAAGGCATTCCAGGATTCCACCCACTAGATTTTTACAAAGTCACTTGAGAAAGTTAAATGTGTAATATATGATCATTACTTTTATGTAACACACGTCATAATATACCGCAGGTTTAGAACTCCTAGCAACAATATGTATAATATTCTAGACAGCAGTACAGAGGATCAACATACATCACGTAAAAGGACCAGTACTTTTTGTTATTGAACAGGAGATCCAAGATTAGTAGTAGTAACTGAGACATGGTTTCATTGCCACCCATTTCACCATAAAATATGGCATGAGCAACGTTCCAGTCGTCTAGGTATTCCACAGCTGAAATTGCAGAGAGAAAAACCATTGCCATGACCCAAAATATATACCTTAAGTTAACCATGCTTATCTTCAATTTGCATGGTTACATAACAAGAGCCATTAGAGACAGAAAAGAATTATTACACAACAAAGCAATAAGTAAACTAACTGAGACTTTCCAAGTTAAGCAAATTGATAGCAGTATTTGTTAGGAATATGAATTGAAGTTAAGAATCTTCACCTGTACGTCTGGAAAACCTCTATCTGTCTTAGATGGGAATGTGGTTCCTCTACGACCTAACGGATCAGCCAAAAAATCTATTTCTCCCTAAACCACCTAAAACTTCAGTTCTTCAGAAAGATTCATGGATGAGATCATTCTGTAGCTAACTTCCAAATAGAATTTTTTGGTTTTGTTTTTAGAGTAGTGATAACAGAGGTTGACAGAGGAAATTATAATCCAAGCCCATTTCATAACATGTCAAACAGCCAAAAGTTTAGCCATTAATTGGTTACCTTCCATTATCTAAACACTTTATTAGTAGTCCACCCAACAGTTCTCATTTATAGTAGAGGAATTAATCAGATCAACACGAGGGACAAAAATAAAGTAGTACTCTCGAATGCAAGTATACAGATAAAAATGAGAAAAGAAGAGACCAAATAACAGTCTTGCTGCTAAAAATAAAACAAAAAAGCATTGGCTTCAAAATGTAGAGTGCAAATTCTATCTACTCTGCTCAATTAGGTTGCGGAAACCTTTCTGGCTCTAGTACGTACTCCTTCACCTTAATCTATTGTCTTTGCTTCTGCTTCTCCTAGAGCTTTCAATGAAACAAAGCTCTTCATATAAAGTATTGCTCTGAGAAATAGTGAATTTTTTCGTAGTCGACTGAGAAATAGTGAATTTGTATTAAGCTTTTCTAAATTTGCAGTTTCCGGGTTATAACTAAAGAGATTCATTCCATTGTACAATAATAGAAGTTCACGGTTCTGTGTGAGGGCGAGTGGATCATAATGATCTATGTCCTGGCCTTCCCCTGCTATAACATGTATCGTGAACTTCCTACTCCAATTCCAAGACTGGTAATACTGAGGTTCTTTCATGTCATGACTTCAGTTCTTCTTCTTCTTCTTCTCTAATGACCATATTTCTAATTCTCTTTCAAGTAGCTTATAATGAACAACACACAGCTGCCCTCCTAACAGTCAGAGAGTAAAAAAGGACTGGTTATCAGCGGTGGCGGAACTCCTCATCTGCCAAATCGAAGGCCAATAAAATCCTTCCATTCCTTATTGGCCTTCCATTCCCCAGCCAATAAAGAGCTCCATTTGTATGGATACCAGGTAATAATGGCAATGAGTAGGAGATTTCTCCTTTGTTTCTCCATCCATTACCACTACCAAGAGTGTATACCTGGATCCGTCCAACCAAGGGTTGGTCGGGGAGGTTGTAGATTCTAACAAATCCTCTTTCCCTATTTTGCATGTCCCCTCCATGTCCCTTAGCTAATTTTGTCTTGTGGGACTTACATGGAGATCAACCACCAATTGATTTTTGGTGAGAATATTTTTTTCACAAACAACCAACCTATTATGATACTTGTAACCTCCTCAAAAGTCGATTGAAAAATGAACCATGAAAAAATCATCCCTATATTATTGAATAATGAAAAGAAGTCTCAAGGAGTTAAGTAGCATACCTTCATATTAAATAAGATCTGATAAAAGAAAAGAACTGTCCCAACTCAGCATTAATAAAAATTATATTGTAATTTGTATAAATTCAAAAAGGGTAAAATTGATGCAACTGAAAAATCTCTTGATATATGAACCAACTGATCTCTTCCTTAATAACCTTAATTATGCTTTGCCGCTGCTATACATTAATTGCTTTTTGACTCTCCTCCTTCAACTACTGATCCTATTATCTTTGCATATTCTCCTAGAGATTTCAACGAAACAAAGCTGTTCATGTGAATAATTGTTTGATAGTACCAACCAAATTCACCATAATCCACAAGCTCTTCTAAAGTTGCAGTCTTTGGGTCATAACAGCAGAGAATGCTTCCCTTGAACCACAATAAAACTTCTCCCTTCTTCTTAAGGGCGAAGGGACAATACTTGGACAAAGATGGGCTTTCTCCTACAATACTGAATTGTTTACTCCAACTCCAAGACTTGTACTCCTCTTTGTTACTGTCATCATAACAACTACTCTTCTTCTTAAATGACCAAAAGTCTCTGCGATTTCTTTCGAAATTGTGAGAAAGGCACAAGCACCCTCCCAACAACCGGAGTTCAGATAAGAAAGCCTTGTCACGATTGAACCAAGGTACCAAATCGAAGGCCACAATCTTCCCACTACCCTCAAGCCAATGAAGAGCTCCATTTACAAAGACACCCGGCGTATGATGAACAGAATGGAGGAACGAGTAAGTGATTTCTCCCAAGTTTCTCCAACCACTACCACTACTTGAACCTGTCCAACTTCGTGTGGGATCTCATCATCATAGTAGATTCTAACGACCTTGTACTCATTAGTGAAAGATGTAACCAAATCCGCTCACAATGTGACCCTCAGCACCAAATTTGCTGAATTTTGGAAGATTAACCCATTCTCTGGTGATGGGATTGCAGATATAGACAGAATCCTCAACCCAGGAATATATGGTGCGTTCAGACAAACAAATCAACCCGTTGCATGAAACAACAAAGGCATAATCAAATCCAAGAGGAGGGACGTTCATCCTAATAAGTGTCTTGTAAAACTGCTCAGCTTGACCATCATTCTCATCATACTCTCCATAGTAAAGTAGTTTGCCATAATCCTCTTTTGGCCTAATCTTTTCAACTTTTTCATCATCCTTCCTTGAGGAACTTCTGCGTTTGTTCTCAATTAAGGAAATAAAACGCACCTTAGGGGCAGCAACACCAACAGCAACAGCAGCAGCAACAGCAACATCATCAGAGTGATGGTTGTAATTGAAACCATCATCTAGTTGCAGTAATTGGTGACGAAGGTGCATATCAGCAAAAAAAGCATCGAGGAGGAGAGTTCGCCAGTTTTTGCATACTCGTTTGCATTCTAAGACTGTCTCAACGGTTAAGCGAGAAAATATGTCTAATGTGATCTCTGCTGGGAGAAGATTCCCCATCGACCCAAACGTCAAAAATCAAGCCCGATTTCAATTGATCTTTCTCTGTTTCTGTTCTTCTTCGTTAATCACTTGGACTACTAGAGAGAGAAGCCATACGCTTCCAAAGAAAGGGATTTTGATTTTGCACCCCCATTAATTATTTTGATTAATTACTATTCTAAAGATGAATCTAGACTGTGGGATACAATAATACGAGGACATAATCCTTGAAAACCATGCTTCCAACCACTCCAGTAACTCTTTCTCTTTCCTTCCATTTTTCTCATTCTTTCTCTCCCCTAGGGTTTCTTCACTGTTCTTCCTCCTCTTCTCTATTTTTAGGGCTTCAAAACCCTCAAATTAGACGAAATTACACCACAAATCTTCGAATTGAGACCTTGAAGATGGAGAATTCTAGCTTTGTTTCCTGCGAAAAGCTCGAATGGATGGCTAGTTGGGTCGGTACAAGCGTTGCATCAGCTTTCTTTGCATCATTGGAACGGTGTTCTTGCATAAATCTCAGTACTACTGATGTGGAAGATGAAGAAGAAGCGAAAGATCTCCCTTTGATGCTCACAAAGCCGATCGTCCACGATGCGCCTGAAATCAATGGTGTTGAAAACTTCATCGATCGGTGGATATTGGTCGTGTCAGTATTACTTTCTCTCTCTACCCATTTTATATTAGTTTGTGTTTTGGGTATGTAATCAAGAAGTTTATGGTGATTGTTTGGAGTGTCGGTCGTTAATGCTAGTGACTTGGGGTTATCGTAGGGGTGTCAATGGGTACTAAAATACCCGGAACCGAACTGGTACCCAAATCGTTTTTTGCGGTTTCGGCACTTCATTTTGTGGATCCGAAAAATTTCGAATTTATCCGTTTTGGATCCATTTCGGATCCACCTAACGGGTACCCAGTTCCGTATAAATTTTATAATTTTATAGTTTAATTTACTATTATATAATAATTGTTTAAATTTTTTAACTTTTTTAATTAAAAAAAGAAACCAATGATTATTATATAACAAATTTCATAATAAAATAAATTTTATAATTGAATAAAATACGAAAATACAAAATACAAATAGATTTTATGTGAAAAAATAAAAAATTAAAAATTAAAAACAGGTATCGGGTACCCGCAGGTACCCGCGGATCCTAGCGATACTAGATCCGGAACCACCAATTGAGGTTCTGAAACCGAAACCGGAAGGATCCGGAACCACTTCATATTAACGGGACCGAATCTGGAACCTTTAGGTTCCGATCCGGAATCGTCCCGTTGGTACCCTTAGGTTATCGGAGTGAATTGGAATGGGAATACTTGTTTGAAATGAAAAAAAAAAAACCACTCAAAGTGGTCTTCCGCAAACACCTCCATTAATTAAGACCCTAGCTCTCTAGTTAAAAATTGGAGCCGGCAAAAATGATTTGTGACCAGGCCATAATTTGACTTGTAAGATAAATGGATAAGGTTAAGATTGGAATTTTCGAACCTCTTACCCCTTTCACCTTGTTAGGGTCGATCCTAACCTATTTACCTACTTTTTATATATAGGAAAATACTAAACGGATAAAGTTAGAGTTTGAAAAAATTGACCCGTTTCATAAACTAGTCAGGGTTAGGGTTTGATAATCTTGACCCATTAACCCGCCTAGAGTCGACCGTAATATGATCCGTTGCTAGGTCTAGTTAACTCTAGCACAAAAAATTATTTAAAGAAAATCAAAGAGAATGTCTACTTAACAATTTCTTCTTAGTTTCACACAACTCACAACAATAATTGGGTTAAGATTTTGGAATAAATTTTAAAGGAAAAAGTATCAAGAAAGAAAGAAGAAATTAGACAGAGAAATACTAACCATTAAATGGGGAAAAAAAATGGAGTTCAAATGGAATATAAGCATCAACGATTTAGGTGGCAGCTTGACGTAAAGGAGTAAAAAAATTTCTTCTTGTTTTAGATATTTTGTTGAGTCAAAAATTGACTCGGACACTCAAA
>MVGT01000780.1:0-31215 GCA_002174775.1 Macleaya cordata
GCTCATTGACCCTCCAAGCGGATCCTTTGTACCCCATGATGGTGACGACGAGGAGGATGAGCGCGACGATAATGAAAATGCCGCAACGGAGGATGAGGGAGAGGACGATGCAGAGATGGATGAAGATGACTAGTTTAGGCCACACACTGAACTAAACTCCCCTTCATTTTATTGCTAAACTAGTACATGTCTTGCTTCTTTTTTTAGATACTCATGCTTATGTTTCCTGTTACTGCTACTTCTTGATTTTGATTTGCTCTTTCAAAGTTTATCTAGAGTAGTTTCAGTTCATGGAATGTTCCCGATCTTTCCCTTATATCTGATAAGCACATGGGATGTCTGCTCTTGCTTCGGGCATTGTGGTTCTCCTATCTTGGGGCTCTCCAGTTCCCCCTTCCACCTTTGTCTATTTCATTTCAAAAAGGGGGAGAAGTCACTATGGGGGAGTTGCCCAGGATAGGGGGAGTTTCTCACAAAAAACTCAAGGATGTGATTGAATTATATATTTTGTGATACCTTGATGATAAGTGTGTGTTTTTGCAGAAACTCTCATGTCCGGGTTGTTTTCTTTCTATTAGATAAGGTTTTGAGTCCCTTGTAAGAACAGTCGTGGTGTAATGTAATCTTGTTCTCGAAACTTCTAATGTATGGGGTTTTTGTCATGAAATTGACAAAGGGGGAGATTGAAAGGTCCCCAGGGTTTGTCAATATTCATGACAGAATAACTCGATCAAATGGAGACCTATTTGAGTCAAGAGTCAGGCGTATCCTCTCCGTGCAAAACTCACTCATCATCAAGAACGGTGGAAACAGCACCTCATCGGACTCGGTCACGCATCCGGAACTCTCTGTGCATATTGGTAAGTGACCTATCGACTATCATAGGTGGTTAGACATGCACTAGGACTCATTGCATATAATTAGAAAGCATTTGGATTGCCAAAACTGCTTGCAAAAACGTTTTTGCCAAAATTCCCAGTATGTATCGATACCCCTTAAAGGGTGTATCGATACTGGACTCATCTGTTTTTCAAGTGAGGTCAGTATCGATACCGCCCTTGGTCAGTATCGATACTGCCCTCACCTGTCTAACAGGTGGAGTCAGTATCGATACATCCTGTTGATCAGTATCGATACTGACCTCACCTGTGAGCTCAGTATCGATACAGCTCAGCTGTGTATCGATACACCCTACTGGGTTTTGCTGTCGTGCGATTTTCTAACCTAGGGTTTTTGGTCCTTTTTGTCCTAAAAGCTCATGTGTTGTCTTCACTCTATATATAGATAGAGAGACTAACTTTGTTAGCTGAGCTCTTAATTGAAGGAAGAAGAAAGAATATTTGTGAGCTTCAAGAGAATAAGGAATATTCATGAACTCAACCATTTGTCTTCTTCTCCATTGTTGTCTTCTCTAGACCTGAGTGTGAGGTTGATTCCTTCTTCCCTGAGAGTTGTAGCTGTACAAACTCTCCCTATATTTCTTCACCTAAGCTAGAAAAACTTAGAACATCCATATAGCATGAAGATCTAGTAGGGCCATAAACTCAAAGCATTTCATTCAACCTTGTTGTCACTGGTGAAGTTCCGGTGAGGTCGCCGGTGGAGCTCCGGCGAACTGAAAAACTTGATTGTGGTCAAGTGAAACGTGAAGATTCAAACACAAGTGTGAGACTTGGAGGATTCTGAGTTGGAGGCACACTCTCTCACCATTGAAGAGGCGGTTCGTGGATTCGAGCTGTGAAGAAAGACCGGTCGAGTTTTGCACGAGGGGATTCGTGTGTTCGATGCGAACGGTTGTAAGATTTCTATAAACTCTTAGTGGAAATTTCTGGACTAGGTCCCGGGGTTTTTTCCGTTTGGATTTTCCCCGTCAACAAAACCTTTAGTGTCTCTTACTCCATTGTTGATGATTTGTAGTGCAAGCTTGAAATATTTGATTCTAAGTCAATTCCGCACTTGAGAATCGAATAAGTCATTACTTGGTTGTCTTAATATTATCTCATTGTGAATTGAGTTTCAAAAGAATTGAAAACTAGGTAGATATTGATCCCCCTTCCTCATACACCTTAAGTAAGGTGATATTACAGAAAGGAAAAGAGGTCGACTAGAACCTAGTTGTACCTATTTTTTTCTCCCTTTTCAACCTACTATTCAAAAAAAAAGAGGCAGAAGCCAACCCTAGCCATTTTTTTCCACAAAACCCTTATTCATCTTCATCTTCTAATTCTAGAAATCATCAATATACTACCATTAACAATACATCTAGAAGGGCACATCATAGAAATAATTAAAGGGAAGATCGAGAAAAGCTTTAGAGTAAGAAAAAATATCGAAAACAAATTGGAATAACTAGCAATTGAGGTAGGGTGTCCTTGTTAGTGTATATATATATATATATATCTTCATATAAGGGTGTTTGTGTAATTTCTCAATCTCTGTAAACACATATGTATATATATTCATAATATATTAAACCCTAGATACATTCTGTCTAAGGGTTAGAGTTCGGCAGCCAATACATCTCTCTTCTTGGTTTCTTTCATGGTATCAGAGCCCTAACTGGGTGATACCTTCTTTATTCTCTTCCTCTTTTCTCCTCATTCTTTCTCTCTCTGTTATCATTTGTTTTGCTTGATCACCATGGCTGAATCTCAATCCTCACCGAATTTCTCCAACTCTAATGTTTTTATGTTTATTTCCACCAAAATGAATGGGGATAATTATCTCAAGTGGAAGAACCAGATTGAACCCTTCCTTTTCTCACAAGATCTATTTGGGTATGTTGATGGCACCAAGGTTGCTCCATCGGAAACTCTAACTGACGGTAGCCCTAACCATACTTTTCACAAATGGCGAAAAATTGATAAATACATTTTTGGTTGTCTCAATGCCACTTTAACTGATTCCTGTTGGATTAACTATTGCACAAGAAGTTTGGGAATTATTAGAAGAAACTTTTCTCCAACAATCATCGGCCCACAAACAACAACTGAAGTTGGATTTTCGGCAACTCACTAAAGGTACCTCTTCAATTTTTGATTACTTGACTCGACTGAAAAATATTGTCGATGCCCTTGCCAGTATTCAGGAAGCCTCAAGTGATGAAAACATGGTTTATACGGCTCTTGCCGGTCTTGGTCCTGAATATGAGAGTTCCAATACTACCATTCTCAACCTAGATCGACTCCCTTCGTTTAATGTTCTTCGTGCTCGACTTTTAAGTCATGAACAACGTCTTGCTCGGCTAGCTCAGATGGTTCCACCACCACCTGCTCAATCTACTCAAGTCTTCAATGCTGAAAGCCAGCCCTCCAACAACAATCAATCTAATCGTCCACAAAATTAGAGTTTTAGGGGCAGAAATCAGTATCATCGTGGAGGTCGTGGTCGAGGCTACTATCGTGGTGGATATGGTGGTGGAAATGGTAATTATCATGGTTATAACAATTTTAATGGTTACAGTGGCCGTGGCAATGGATATGGCGGTCGTGGTCGTGGTAATAATCCTCGCTACCCGTTTGTGGATCCATGTCAATTGTGTGGACGATTTGGCCATCATGCAGGGAACTGTTATTCACGCAATCATACTCCTTTTCAACCAGCTCCTTTTCATTAGCAAGATCAACTTGCTCAAGCTTTTGCCATGATGCAACTTAATCAAGGATTTGATCCTAACTGGTATGCGGACACCGGGGCCACCAACCATATGGCTGGAACTTCACACAATCTTACCGATACTACTTTATATGCTGGTCATGATCAGGTGATGGTAGGGAATGGTGCAACTACTCCAATAACTCACACTGGTACTAGCTATCTTCACACTCCTAACTCTTCTTTAGTTATGAACGATGTGTTAGTTGTTCCTGCAATTCTTGCTGATGATTATAGTCGCTTCTCTTGGATCTATCCCATGAAGTTATCGTTGGTATTTGATTCTTGTTGATGATTATAGTCGCTTCTCTTGGATCTATCCCATGAAGTTAAAATCAGATACGATGCAATGCTTTGTTTATTTTCGAGCAATGGTTGAAAAGCAATTTGGATTGCAATTAAAATCTTACAATCTGATAATGGTGGTGAGTACATTGGGAAACCCTTTTAGCTTTATCTACAAACCTCTGGTATTGTACAACATTTTTCTTGTCCGGATACTCCGGAACAAAATGGAATAGTTGAACGAAAGCATCGACATATTAATGAAACTGCCAATGCAATGCGTTTTTATTCTAGTTTAAGTGAATCTTATTGGTTTGAGGCTGCTTCTACTGCTGTTTTCCTCATCAACTGTCTCCCCACATCTGTCAATGAGAATATTAGTCCATTTGAGAAGTTATATGGCATTGTTCCTGATTACACTTTCTTACGCACTTTTGGTTGTGCATGTTATCCTTTTCTGGGAGCTCGACGACCTCACAAACTCAGTGCCAAGTCCATTCAATGTATCTTTCTCGGTTATGATCCGACTCACAAGGGCTATCGCTGCTTGGACCCTCGCACCAATTGAGTATATGTTTCAAGACATGTGATCTTTGATGAGTCTACCTTTCCCTTGTTATCTTGCAGGTCCCCCATTTCACCATCGAAGCCTGCACCAACACATGTGCTTCTTCCAAGCCTTGCTCCACCATTTTATCGTCCTCCACCGCCGCCATCAACATTGCCACCGTTGCTACCCACACCTTCATATACATCTACATCTACATCATCCTCTACAAGTTCAGGTCCAAGTTCTTCTTCATCAACTCCGCCTCCTGCTGATCTGCTCCATGCCCACCAAATGCCTCTCCAACTACCACAGCCACCAGCAGTGTTACCATTGCCCCAACCAGTTCAGCCACCTCCTTCTCCACCTCAAGTCAATCATCAATCAGCAATCTTACCACAACTAGCTCCACCCGCTGTCCCTCATCCACCTCACCCCATGGTGACTAGATCCAAAAATGGCATCGTGAAACGCAAAACCTACAATGTCACTCGTTATCTTTTTCCCCATGTTTTTCTCTCTTCTCTTCCTCAAGTTCCTCATGAACCTAGCTCCTTTGCACAGGCCAACAAGGACCCACAATGGCAGAATACAATGTGTAGCGAATTTAATGCTCTGTTGAAGAACCACACTTGGACTTTAGTCCCTCCTCGACCTGCAATGAATCTGGTTTCTAACAAATGGGTTTATCGAGTTAAACTTCGAGCCGATGGTACAGTTGAGCGGTTCAAAGCTCGATTAGTTACTCGTGGTTTTACTCAACGAGAACGCCTCGATTATGAAGATACCTTCAGTCCTGTAGTTAAGCCCACAACCATAAGAACTGTATTATCAACTGCTATTTCCAAGGGCTGGCCGATCCGTCAATTAGATGTCTGCAATGCATTTTTACATGGTATCCTAACTGAAGAGGTCTATATGCAGCAACCTCAAGGTTTTGTAGATCCTAAACGTCCTACACATGTCTGCAAGTTGAATAAAGCTCTTTACGGTCTAAAACAAGCTCCCAGGGCTTGGTTCCAGTGCTTCAGTAGTTTCCTCCTCCAACTTGGTTTTCATTGCAGTCAAGCCGACTCCTTAATGTTTGTTCGACATACATTCGCCTGTACTGTTGTTTTACTACTTTATGTCGACGACATACTCTTAACTGGCAGCAGTTCCACTTTACTTCATGGGTTTATTCAAACGATGAGCAAAGTTTTTGACA
Source organism: Macleaya cordata (assembly GCA_002174775.1). NCBI lineage: Eukaryota > Viridiplantae > Streptophyta > Magnoliopsida > Ranunculales > Papaveraceae > Macleaya > Macleaya cordata. The sequence continues at coordinate 5,694 of MVGT01000780.1, forward strand.
TGAAGGATCTTAGAAACCTCCACTATTTTCTTGGTATTCAAGCAAAGGTACTTCTAGTGGCCTTCATCTAAATCAAACCAAATATGCTCTCACTTTACTTCAGAAGATGGATTTAACTGAAGCCAAGCACTGTTCAACTCCAGCTCAAATAGGCCCCAAATTATTTGAGTTCACTGGTACGCCTCTTGCTGATCCCTCTCTCTATCGAATGATTGTTGGTTCTTTGCAATACCTAACCTTAACAAGGCCTGATATATCGTATGTTGTAAGCCAAGTTTGTCAATTTCTGCATCGTCCCCTTGACACCCACATGATTGCCGTGAAACGAATTCTCCGCTACATAAAAGGCACTCTTCACTTGGGTCTTCTTCTTACTCCATCTGATCTCACCACCTTAACAGCATATAGTGATTCTGACTGGGCCGGCTGTAATGATACATGACGCTCTGTCACTGGTTATTGTATCTACCTTGGCAACAACTTAATCTCCTGGTCTGCTCGTAAACAACCAACGGTTGCCAAATCAAGCGCAGAAGCTGAATATAGGTCTCTCTCCTCAACTACTACTGAGCTTATCTGGATCACATATCTTTTACATGATCTTCATCTTCCACTTACTTTGCCGGTCACTTTATACTGCGATAATATCAGTGCTACATACCTTGCTGCCAATCCAGTGTTCCACTCCAAGACCAAGCATATTCACATAGACTACCACTTCGTCCGAGAGTGCGTGTTGCGTGGATCCCTCCATGTCCTTTACATCTCTACAGATAAACAGATTGCTGATGTGTTTACCAAAGGCCTTACCAAATCAAAGTTTTCATTTCTTCGAGACAAATTAATGGTTCGACCACCATTAATTTGAGGGGGATGTTAGTGTATATATATATATATCTTCGTATAAGGGTGTTTGTGTAATTTCTCAATCTCTGTAAACACATATGTATATATATATTTATAATATATTAAACCCTAGATACATTCTGTCTAAGGGTTAGAGTTCAGCCAATACATCTCTCTTCTTGGTTTCTTTCAGTCCTTTCCGTATGTAAAAATATATTTTCGAATATACGTATTTGAATTCAAAAGCATGATGAAATATTATTGTTTTGGTGAAAGTTACTATTCGTAATTCTTATTTCATGAAGGCGGTTATGTAACATGTTGATGGTGAAAATAATTACTTGTATTTAATTGCATGTGATTATTTGTTTGATGTCGTGGATCTCGTGGGTGTGACAAACCGTCAAATATGATGTAATTAGTGTGGTGGACCTTGTGGGTGCAAAAACTATAAAAATATGGTATTTCCAGTAGAATAACTGTGGAGATATGGTTTGGTTATGGTAATCTTATAAGAAATAAGATGTGTGGAAGTGGTAAAAAGCTTTAAATGAGTTCGTTTGTGATCATGATGATTGTCCTTGTGAGAGAATCTCTAAATTGTACTATTTACGTGATACTGCAAAAAATCAGTCTGTGAAGTTAAATATTATTATTTTGTTTTAAAAGCATAAGTATAGGTTGCAAATGATTATTTTGGATTTAAGTTTCCTACTTATCTTTGCTCACCCTTAAAATCACCCCTTACAATGTAGGTGAACGAAGACAACAAGATGACTTAGAACCGCAAGGATTAGACGATTAACAAATTGTAGGTGGTTAAAGATATATTGTGTTAGTGAAATTGATTGATTAATAAATATGATTAATATGTTCAATATCATGGGCTATTATGGGCTAGTTTGTTGGCTCCTAGGTAGTGACCCCTTGTTTTAATTCAATTGAATAATCGAGGTAGTTGGATTTATGGTCGAAAATTTGATATTATTGAAGTGATTTATTTAGAAGTCTTTCAATTTATGACAAAATTAAATGATTTTTAATTCTACAGTTTCGTAACATCTTTGAAAATATGTGGTTAAATTTGTAAAATTTTATGATAAGTTTTGGTGCTTGAAAAATAGCCTAGGAGTTGTGTTTTCGTCACTGAAAACTGCTAAGTTTGCACATGTACTATGGTTAAGTGGCTTTTACATGTACTTCAAATTTGAATTAGTTTTTGGTCAAAATTTAAGAGTTTTAGCTTTCTCTGTCTATTTTCTTCAGAATCTATTTTCACTCAATTTTGAATTTTCTGTAATGAGTTACAATAGTTTTAGTAAGACTGCTGATGAGAATCTTTCAGTCTGACGTATTTTCATTTAGGTCTAATTTTGAATTTTACTTGAACGAAAGAATTTCTTTGACTGATTTTTACTGGAAGATCGACACTCTCACAAGTTTGAGAAAATTTAGTTTGACCCATTCTGAATCCCGGATAAGCCACATTTATTTTTATTTTTATTTATTTTTAATTTTATAAATACACCCTCCTTGTAGAAACTAACTTTTTTTTCAACAGTACCCTAAATGTCTTACTTTCTTCTAAACCTTAAAGCAACGGGTCTTGGGCCTTGATGACCGGATTGGATCTCAAGTTCTAAGATTTGGGGTGTTACAGTAGTGGTGGTGGTGGTGGTGGTGATGGTGGTGAGGTGGTAGGAGTGGTGGTAGTTAGGTAATAGTAACAAAATATTTAATAGTTGGTATCAGAATAGAAAATGAAGGCTAAAGGGTAAAATTGGTAAACAAAATATAATAAGAAGGGCAAAAGGTCAAATTGGTAAACAAAAAAACAAACAAAATGGTTGAATGGATAATGATAATTTTTTTTAAAAAGCTCATATAATTTTTATAAAAAATTAAAAAAATAAGAATTTTAAAAAATATACATACTCTTTTCAAGCACGTGCAACACACGTGTATGCACTTTGTGGGTTCTAAAAGCATTGGATTAAGCAATTCCCTTTTAAAGTTTAACTATTGCCAGAAACTAGAAGTGGCAAAACATGAATCGACCCGTCAAACCCCATGATAACTCGACCCATTAGGTAAACAAGTCAGGATTAATGTTGAGCATTTCTGACCCGTTAAGCACATTTAATGGCTATAATCGTGCTAATGCTCGTGCTATGTACTGTGCCGTGTATTAAACATGTGCTTGTGATGTACTCGTGTTATGCCCTTATCGTACACGTGTGTCGTGTTTGTGCTATTGGGCTGAGCCACTCAGCTTGGCATGACAAGATTATGGATTAGGTCGCATTGCCATTCCCACTTTTATAATCAAGGCAACCTTGTAGGACGTGTGGCGGTGCTAGTTATTTATAATCAAGTTTTGATTCCTATTATAAACTCAGTTCCGCTAATAATAATACTAACAATTTCGATTTCTAGCAGTTTTGAAGTATGTATAACTAGGTATATCGCCGTGCTTCCGGCACGGCCCAAAACCTTGGCCATCAGGAGAGAGAGGGGTAGATTGGTTTCTTCTGTTGGTTTTGAAGAGAGAGAGGGGGCAGTGAGAGAGCTTATAAAGCAGGACACAATTTATAAAATAGGACAAATTTACCCCCCGTCCTGAATTGTATAAGAGACAAGTACTATACGCCCGGTCTATGCCCGGGAACAATTGCTTTAAAATTTATATAACATTGAATACAATAAAAATTAAGTTCGATTAAATAATAAAAAAGTTATAATCCGTTTAATAGTAATAATAGTCTATTATAATTTATTTTTTAATTATTGAAGTCGAAAATAACAAAATAAAGTAACAACAATCAGTTATAATAATTAAGAGAATTCTTACCAAAAAAAAATAAGAGAATTAAAGTGATGGGATTAAACTTATAATAATACTAATAATTTTGGGGTTAACCAATTTACCCTATGTACAACATTAAGGATGATAAAAGTCTAGCAGATGATACCTTGTTTGCACTCAACAATTATTGTATAACTAAAACCAAACTCAATGCGCAGAGAAAATTGAAAGACGGAGTATAAAAACTTTGAGAAGTTTTTACCCATGCATCGCCGCATCTTATAGTAATGGAGAGAGATGAATCCTTAAATTCAAATAATATTTGAAAAATCAACAAATATTGTACAGCCTCCGTATTCCCAGGGATCCACAAATAAGATCATTAGTTAACTGATAATCAGATAAAAAAAATTAACTGATAAACTGACGAAGACAATTTAATTTGAAAGATCCTAATGCTTCGTCTTGAGACCTGTATCAGTACTCCTGTTCATAATATTCTTCACATCATCTATGCTGCTTAACATCTTTGTTTCCGTTGGAAACAATTGATTATGAATCTTCTTCGTTGTGGCACTGTTAGTAGAGATTATTAAATACTGCAACACACTAATTGGGCATAACGGTTGGGCGTAATGGTTGTTATTAGATGCGTCCTTTGAGTTCGTAAGTATATGTTAGAATGTTGGTAACGGTTGAGAGTTAGGGGCAGATCGATTCCCCCTAAAAAATTAATACCCTCTCAAAAAAAAGTTTGGGGCAGATAGATTTTAAGGGTTTATATGATTTGTTGGTAACAGTTGAGATAGAGATGGATTTTAGGGGGTAACTGATCGATATTAATCTCAAACATTGTAAACTAATTTGAGGGGGCACATATGAGGTGAGAACAGGGACACATCCATTTGAAGGGTTTCTAAACAAAAGTCTGTTGACGTGGCATCACTAATGTTTAGAAAACGCTGAGAACACTTGTGGGATTGCCATGTGGCGCGTCAGACTTCCATTATAATATAATAAAGATTAGAACCGACTTCCTGGATAATCAAGTGCCTAAGAGTTGCCATGCTCTCTTTCTCTTAAATTGTGATCTGATTGCTTGAGAACTGCCTTTTTTTTATGTTGATAGTAGGACTTCTTTCTCGGCTTTTATATGCGCTGTTAATGGCGCCTCTATTACACTTTTAGGTAAAAAAAAAGAACATCAAAAGAAACAAAAAAAAAAACAAGAACAAAAAAATCAAAAAAAACGAAGAAAATCCTGGGAGGTGTATTAGCCGTCGGATTGCCATTACATCATAAAACCGCAGATACCTTTCACATTCGTTTTCCTATCAAAACCACTTTGCTTTTTTAGAGTAGCTGAGGCGGAGGAACAGCCATTCTTCTCATCTCTCCGTATCAGCTTTTTTCTAATAACAATCCTTGCTTTTTCTTTGCAACTCCGACTCTTCAATCTTCCTATCTAGGTGGGTGCTTTTTTTTTTTTTTTTTTTTCTCAAAGGTTTCGATTCAAGCAATAAAGTCTTGTTGCAACGGAGCTAGGGTTTTAAGGTAACTCCAGAAAATTGGTTCTAAAGATATCCATGTTTGAATCTTTCATGTTGCTTTTCAAAGGTACTTCAGATTTAGTGTTTCATCTGTTATTTACCCCTTCGTCCTGTTTCTCTATTAGATTATTTCCCTTATTTTTTTTATTCTTAGTTGGTAATGTAACGTAATCGGAGATTTTAGTTCCCTGATTGTTTTTTTTTTCTGCAGGAATTTATTGTTGAAGAAGATTGATCGGGTTTGATAGATTTTTTATACCTATTCAGAAGGAAAGATGCCTCGAGCACTATCTCGTTCTCCTTCATACAGAAGGAGACACTCACCATCACCGGTTGGATCTCATAGATATAGCAGGAGAGGCAGAAGGGATCGAAGTCGTTCTCCCTATTCATCGTACAGGTAAAATCCTTCTCCAAAATTTCTCCTTTTATTTTCTATGTTGTTCTCAAATTACTCAGGAATCACGTAATTCACATGCCATATCGAAATGGAATTTGATCAGATTTATTGGCTGCTCAATCTAAGCAAACTCATCGGTGAATTCACAAGTAATTCTTAATTCAGCAAGAAACCCATTGATTTTAGAAAGAGAGTGATTATAGTGGTGGTTTTTGGATTCTAGAACGGGTGGAAGGGTTTTTTTTTCTTGTAAATTAGATGGGAGGTGTGTGCATGTGCAAACAATGAGAAAGATTGAAATAATTGTTTTATTTGGAAAGTTTGATGTTAGAACTTAGAACCCAGGTTTCTGAATCCAAGAAATCGGCAAAAAAATACAAGAAAAGGTAAAAGAAAAAGACCAAAAAACTACAAAAACCTAACTATAGACACTGGAGGAAGCCTCCAGCCCCATCCTTCCAAGAGTACCGAGATAATCACAGGAGGGAATCCCAAAAAAATGCTAAATCCTAAAACCTCGAGTTCTGGAAAAGTGGATCAGTTGATGCACAACGAAAGACAAGAGCCTTGATGTCCAAGATACCATCCTCAATAGTCTTCTCTTTATCTTCAAAAACTCCACAGTTTCTTTCTTTCCAAATCCCCCTGGTAATGGCAAAGAATTGAAGTTCCCAAATTAACTTTCCCCTCGGAGTCTTCACAGGGCATATCCATGAGTGTGATGATAGCTTCACTGGTCAGGGAATAGAAAGGGATCTTTGATGAATGTTTGGAATTGTCTATCCTCTATCCTGTTATGGGATGAAAAGCCCGAGGACGGGAAAAGATAGTATCCATTGCGGTGCTATATTTAGAAACAAGGATCGACTATGGAATTCATATGTTCGGGTGAAATTATTTATGTGCTACTGTGTTCCTTGGTTGTTCGTGTGCAACCTGTTGAATGTGTACGTCTTGGTAAGAGAACTTTCGAACTATAAGCAATTGCACTCAGCACTTTTAAGTACTATAGTTTCTTTCAAGAATTTTAAACATTTACATTTTGTTGTAGGGGCCTGGGCTGGATATTCACTTGGTGAGTTACTCAATGTGAAGCATTCACCTAACCTGGGTTCAATATTTTATATTATTTACATGCCCAAGTGGATGCCCTTGGTAATTTTACCCTGGCACATTTCAGCACAGAGTTTTAACTTGCAGTGATCATCCTGATAGTTTACCTGCTTACACTTTCAGACTGTGATGCTGTTTTTAAGAGCTTACTCACTTGTGCTCCAAGTTTTGATCTTGTACACAAACTTTAACTGACCATACTTACCACGGGTAATCTGATTGCTAAGAAAAATTTAGCTTGTGCATGCATTGGAAGAGATGTTGAACATTAATATTTGGTGGATGAAATAGGATGTCAGGTTTAAGAGTAAGATAGAGCATGTTCATTGTAAGAATAATTTAAAAAGAAATGTAGGTGCTTCCTTCATATGGGAACTAAGCAGGTGATGGATTTCGTTGGTTGTCCTCTGGTTGCTTGATTGGGACTTCATGGATTTCATGTTATAAAAGATGGAGCGCAGAAAAGGTTATTCTTAATAATGTATGAGGTAACAGCACATGTTATATTACAGATATGCATGGTAGATGGTGGGTCTAAGTTTTCATATGCCATGCTACTCATGTTTCTTCAAGTGTTTCCTAAAATCTATATTTTCCCACAGGCGCAGGAGTCGTTCTTTGTCCCCTCGACGTCGCAAAAGTCGCTCACCAACTCCAAGGCGCCGTAAGAGTCGTTCCCCAACACCAAGACGACACAAGAGACAAAGAAGTAGGAGTACATCATTGTCTCCTATAAACAAGTCTCGTAGTCCAAGCCTTGGAGAAATAGAACGCAAAAATGCCATTGAGAAGTTGAAAAACGAAGAAGAAGAAAAGAAAAGGTATACCAGCGTTTTCCATGCTTCTCTGGCACATTCTGTGCATCACCTTCTCTATTTAACTTCATAGAAAGTATTTTTGTTTTTTTGTTACCTTCCTTTGAGTAGTTATTTTCTCCCAATTTGTTGTATTTGTAAGACATCAACTGAAGATTATTTAGTTTTTTTTGTGTGATTGCTCTTTTGTATTTTGTTGATGCTCTTCATCATAAGTGGCACAACTGTTTAGAATCTCCTACATTTAGGAGGCTTGGTTTGTCGTCAACATACAAATTTTCATTGCCATCATCCCTGTTACTGATAAGCCTTTTACCCATGTTCTATTTTCAGTTTCCTATGGTGTATTTTGTTTGTTTATCTGAAACTTCTGGGGATATATGGTATTTGACAGTTTCCTTCCTAGATGGTTGTCCAAAGTCTAGATTCCACAAGGGATGGGTCCATGCTGACATATTAATATGACTTTCTAATTATCAATGAAAATAATTAAGACATTTTTTTTTTATTCCAAATCAAATACAAAAAATTTAGGATGTTGTCACTTTTCAAAAGTTATGCGAGAATCATGAGATGTGATAGCTAAACATGCATTGACGATGTTGAGTGTAATACGGTAGAAGGTATAAACAGTGTTATGTACGTCTCAGCTTTGGTACATTAACCTAACTAAGTGCCTAGCTATAGTCTTTCTTATAGATGGGTCAAGTGATATGTAGGTGATTTCTAAATGGTACGTGAAGTGGAAATTTTTTTGTTTTTGGTGGGTATGACGTGGTGTCGTATTCTTGCTCACATGCCATCACATGTTTAATGTTGTAGTTTTAATGTGCCCAGTGCAGTGAATAATTTAGAGAAATAAATTATTCCATGCATTGGCTAATGTATCCGGATTAGTTGACCTATTGGGTTTGTTGGGGTTCATATTTCTGGAAATTTGTATCCCCTTTGGATAGCACTACAAGACTACAAGTGTCAAGGCACTTGTTAAATAGGTTCTAGGAGCCAAAAAGATATGTTAATATCTCGTATTAGATAATGATTGAATCACGTTTTTGCTGGAATCTTTTGCAGAGAAAGAGATAACTCAATCCAATAAAATGATTTTAGAAAGGTCTTATCTTCTCTATGAGTTGGCAGCTTGGCCATCATCACTTTGAGGTCTTTCTGCTGTAATGCTGAAGTAGTAGTGCTGAAGTAAGGATGAGCAAATACACCAATAGCTAAAAATGCAATTGTGTAATCAGAAAATACCTATAACCTCTCATGGTACTTCCAAAATGGTCCCTTTCTTTTAAGCTGGAAATACCTTGTATTGTGCTTAAACTTTAAAGTTGCAGCAATGTCATCTAATGCAGGAATGTAGTAGTCTTTTTCTAACATACAAGACATCTGTCTCTTTGTAGCAATTTCCTGGCCTTTCCTGTCCTTTTAGAGTGCTCGATCTGCAACAAAGCTCTCCTACTAGCTGGTTCTGTCATAGATGTTGCATTAATGTTTTTAGTTATTATCTTCTCCAAAATGCCAACTAGATTTCCCCATTCAAACATCATATGTTAGGAAACAAAAGAATCTGGCTCTTACTCCTGTTAAGTTGAGAAAGAATCGGTAACCACTTTATAGAGAGAAGCATCTCCTGAGAGGCCTCTGCATTTGTTCTAGGCACTGTTCAACCAATGATGATGCTTCAAGTGCCTTTTACAGTAAAGTTGTACTTAGGTTTTCCTCATGTGGCTCTAGATATATTTGCCCATAAATTTGTAAAAATGGTGGAATAATTGGTCTTTTATTTTTCACTGTATGTGTGTTCCGAACAATGAATACGTCCAGATTTCATACTATGTATTTGAATAGTTTTTAGAGATTTGATTGTGTCACAACTGTGCTTTAATGCGAGGATTGAAGTGTTTTCGTGATTAGTTTAAACCTGCAACAGGTTACTTGACATTCTTCTCCACAGGCTTTTCTGAAGGAAGCTACTGCTATAGTTCAACTTGTTATATTTGATGATCCAATTGGTGCCTCGTTTATCTACTGTTCACCAGTTTGAAAACTCATTTGTTTGGATCACGAATCTGTTAGAGAGGTATGCCTTAAAAGCATAAACTTGTATTTTGATGAATGGGAAAGGTAGTTGGCCATTCATTATAATAAAAATGTAAATATTGCCATGTCACTCGCCGATTCAGTTCTACCACTGCCTGGCTTCAAAGTGTCATTTGGAATTGAAGGTGCTGTGCTATTTAAATATCAAGGCCAGTTTCATGTTTAACTTTTCCCTCATGCTATCAGGCGTCAACGTGAGGCGGAGTTGAAATTGATTGAAGAAGAAACTGCGAGGAGAATTGAAGAAGCAATTCGGAAAAAAGTAGAGGAGGGCTTGAACTCTGAAGAGATCAAGCTGGAAATCCAGAGGCGAATAGAAGAAGGGAGAAAGAAACTCCTTGAGGACGTTGCTGTTCAACTTGAAAAAGAAAAGGAAGCTGCTCTCATAGAAGCTAGGCAAAAAGAGGTAAGTTCTTTTGGATGAAGACCAAACACTGATTTCTTAGTCACATCTACTTAGTATGTCAACTTTAAACTTGTCAATTGCACTTGGAGTTTTTGTGTTCTTTGCAATTAAAACAGGGTTTAAAATGGACAAATAAGTGGTAAACGGTTTATGGGCTGGGTCAACCTGTTTTTTCAGGGCCACTCTTGAAAACATTCAGATTTTGCCCAAAAAAGTTCGTGGCAACTACCTTCATGTGGTAAAAATGGTAGACAGTCTTATGAGCATTGTTTTGGGTGAGAAAATGGTTGGATGCAGTTACCTTTTTGTTCTTTTATCCGACCAATACTACCTTTTTTTTGCCATATAAATCTTTTCTTAAACCTAGAATTAAAATGGAAGTTCCATTTGACTTGTATTATTTTTTTCAAGCGACCTTATTTTATTATGGTATGGCTAGTCTCAGTATTTTTGATGTCATACTTCACTTCACAGGAACAAGCTAGGAGGGAGAGAGAAGAACTGGATAAGATGTTGGAGGAGAACAGAAGGAGAGTGGAGGAGTCTCAAAGAAGAGAAGCTTTAGAGCAGCAGCGGAAAGAGGAGGAAAGGTATCGGGAGCTGGAGCTGATCCAAAGACAAAAAGAAGAGGCTATGCTGAGAAAGAAAATGGAAGAGGAGGAAGAACGGGCAAATCAGATGAAGCTGTTAGGTAAGAACAAATCTCGGCCAAAACTGTCATTTGCTATTGCAAAGTGATGGTTTACCAAATTCCAAATTACGTGTAACTTTTGGCAAGTGGTGGTTTGGACTTTGATTCCCTGCTTGTGTTTAGAAGAAAATACTGGCAAATTGGTTTTTGATGTTATACCCCATAATATTCTGGCTGCCCATGGACAAGCACAAGGCTGCTTTCAATTGAATGAAAACTATCAAGAAAGCCATTGTTATCTTATTAGCCTCGTAATTGGCTTCTACTATTTACATTTATTATCATTCTCTGTATGGATTGACATTACATTTTATCCTTTTAGTGTACTAGTCTGGTGCTAATAGTACTTAATGCAGTGTCATAATTAGCAGCCAAGCATAGCTTAGAATCAGTTTCTATGACTATTTGTATAACTCGAAGAAAGCTATCCTGCTTGGGAAATGTCCTAGCTGTCAGTGTTCATCCATACGGTCGCACATGTTCCCTTCTCTATTTCTTTCCTTTTTTCTTTCTTCTTAAGAAGTGTTCTTAACATGTCTTGTGCCGTACTTCTGAGCTTGAGCCTTGTTAGCAATTCGGCATACGGCTAAAATTCGGGACAGCACAAGTACGAGTCTTATTTGGTTTATAAGTATTGTAATATTGTCTAACATGCGGTCAATTATTCTTCGTACGGGAAATATTCGATTTAGAGTTAATTCATGGTTAATACGTTTTACATGTAGAAATTCGGCAGTAAAAATTTGGTAATATGCTAAGTCTTCTACATACTTCATGGAGTTTCGAGTGTGTCGATGAAGAGAAAAACTGAGAGAATTGGGGTCCTTAAAGACAAAGAGAGAAAACAAAGATGGGTCTTTAATCAATTAGCTAGGTTTTTTTTATTATATTTTTATATATATTAAAAATCCGATAGTTATTAAATAAATGAGTATTTTTCACGGCAATTCGGTTAAAACGTATTTTAAACATTTTAGCTAAAAAATTTGTGTATTATTGATAAGGTTTCATTTGGACGGAAGTATTAAATATTATTCGGAAATACGGAAAAGTACGAGCATTAAACACGAATAATTCGAGTAATTGCTAAGAAGGAGCTCGAGCAAGTTCCTGCCCTTCCAATTCTTCTAATAAGGCATTGAGACTGGTTTTTTGATATAATGTGGATTCTGTACGCTTATGAAAGTAGGGCCGTGTATCTTTAACTTAGTTACAAGAATCGTGTAAAGTGGTAGATGTTCCTGCTCTGGAACATTCAAAAACGTGTTAAGGTGGGGACGCTTTCGCTCTAGATGATCTGCAGTTTTGGAGAAATTTATAGTAATAAATAATAGGGAAAATAGTTAAAACACCCACTATATAGCTTTTTTTAATCTAATTGGTACACAAGATTTTAAGAAAGGCTGAAATATCTTTTTTTTTTTAATTGTTTTGAGTCCGTTAAATCCATTTAGTTGGTTTAAAATCTGTTTAGTCCAATTGTTGAAAACGCCTGATTTTTTATTTTTTTAAAATACCAACTTTTCCCTTCAAGTTTGGGATTTCTTATCTTTCTTCCTCATCCTTTTTTTATTTCTGCTAGTGCAGCAAGCTGCTGCTTTGTATTTTTCGGTTGATTGGAGTTGAATCAGGCATAAATTATTACGGAGTAAGCTGAAATAAGCGAGGGGCGGATAAACTTAATTAATTGCGTGATCCAAAAAGAAAGCAAGAAGATGATGATGATCATAAATTATATATATGTCATCTAATATTATATTCACATCAATCACCATCACCATCATCAAAATCATCTGGGTCGATTGGTCGATCTTCAAGTTTTAGTAACTTACAAAGACCGAGAAAAAAATATATAGCAGAAGAACGGCACGGTGATTAATTAGTAGTTAGAGAGAAGAAGAAGTACAATCGAGTATGATTGAGAGTCACATAGTAGCCTATCATGCAAAATCATTTTTGCATACATACATGTTGGACATTTGAGAGTCACACAGTAGCCTATCTAAGAATCTATGCAAAAATAGTTTTGCATAAATCATACAAAAATATTTTTGCATACATCCATGCTGGACATTTGAGAATCATACAGTAGCCTATCTATGCAAAAATATTTTTGCTTGCTTCCACGCTGGACATTCGAGAATCACACAGTAGCCTATCTATGCAAGAACAGTTTTGCATGATCTATGCAAATTTTGCATACATCAATGCTGGACATTTGAGAATCATACAATAGCCTATCTATGCAAAAATAGTTTTGCATGATTTATGCAAAAATACTTTTGCATACTTCCACACTGAACATTTGAGAATCACACAGTAGCATAATCTATGCAAAAATAGTTTTGCATAATCTATGCACAAATAGTTTTCCATAGATCTATACTAAATCGTTTGTCAAACAGGATAAAGCATATTCATGCAAAAATATTTTTGCATAAATCTATGCTAAATCGCCTGTCAAACATTATGTTGCATATTCATGCAAAAATATTTTTGCATAGAGCATGCAAAAACATTTTTGCACAGATTTATGCAGAATCTTCGAGAATCATACAGTAGCATGTCCATGCAAAAATATTTTTGCATAGATCATGCAAAAATAGTTTTGCACAGATCTATGCTGAATCTTTAAGAAATCATAAAGTAACCTATTCATGCAAAAATATTTTTGCATAGATTTTCGAACAAAACCAGATTAGAAACAAAAAAACACAACTTTTAATGGTAATATAGTTTGGTTAATATAATTTATTTTATAAATTTATAATATAATTAGAATATAGTATAAATTGCAATATATTTTTTATTTTTTATTTTTTTTATTATGATATCGCAAACTGTATTAATAACATTATATGTAATAATAAAAATCAATGTGGAACTATTCCTAATTATACTCTTTTTATGTATTATTACTAAAATTACTAAATCATATTAACTATTTAATAATTTAGTCAATGTAAATTTATTCAATAATTTTATTATTGGTAGTCTCTGCTATATTTTAGCACTGCATATATAAAATTATATAGATATATATAGGCGCTCCGAACGCGCTCCAAACCTTATGGATTTTAATTGGGCGCTTCGATGCTTCTGCTCTACACTCTAGTGATTTAGCTCCAAACCACACTATGGTGTTCCCACTTTAAAGATATTTTTCAATTTGGGACATTGCTCCGCGTTCTGATTACTTAAATCTTAAACACATTCTGGTTACTTAAATCTTTAACAATACCAATAAATGTTTTCTATTTTCCATAGTTGTTTTGTATTAACTTTACATCTTCAAGGGTTCTGAAGGAAAGTTCTCTACATTTTAGTTTGAAATATGAAGAAAGTTTTGCTTTCTCTGAGCTCAGCCCTTCTCCATTTTCCTTCCAAATCATTAATCTGATCTTGTTAAGTTTTAACATTATAACTTTACGTTATAATATGATAGAATCAATAGATAGATAAAACTTGGTTTTCCTTAGAAATTATGGGCCCTTAACAGTTTAAATGTTGAAAAATTGTAGGAACAGTAATGAAAACTTGAATGGTATAAGAACTCCAAGGCACGTAATCGCTGTCTTTCAAATAATATTTCACCCCTATAATTGGACCAGGGTATACGAAATATGTTTTCAGGATACAATGGAGTCTAACCGTAGGATTTGTGAGTTCGAGTATGCAAGATTCGATCACAACTCAAGAACACTCTTATTTTGATCTCTGATAATACCAAAATGCTCTAACTTTACTTTGGTTTACTTAGGAATTTGAAGTGTATAGAGAATGACCAAGAAACCATGTATTTATGGCCTTGGAAGCATCATTTCGGAGCAAAAATGGTGGCTGTTCTGATCTGGTACGAATGAGTATCGATACTCACTGAATGGATATCGATACTCATTCAAAAAAATGACTTCAGATCACCTTGGTATCGATACCAGTATGAGTGGTATCGATACTGGAGTGATTTGAACACTACCAGTCGCACTCCTTCAGCAAGTATCGATACTGATATTTTTGGAAAAGGTTAAGGCTCCAATAGCTCCTAGCGACGATGCGCACGTGCGAAGTGCAAAGTGCACCATAAGAGCACCCAATGCGCCCTCAACGCCCAATCGCCCTTTTGCACACGCGTGTGCGCGTGTGTGGTGGTGCTTTGCACCATCTTATCAATTCCAATGAGGACCCAACACTTAAAAGATAAACTCTAATAAGTGTAGTCACTTATAAACCTCAACCTTCCATATCTCCCAAGCAATGTAGGACTAAACCAAAGAAGAGTTAAAACAACAAATCCACCCAAAGCTATTTTGGAAATTTTACAACATTACATATGGAAGATACCTCGTAATACGATCAACAATATGGTTCGTGATTCGAAAATTTCAATTAGTGTTTTCAGTATTTGAAAACACGTTTGGTAAGTACTCCTAGGATGACTTTCAGGATGAGGTGGCAAGATCTGCTTCAAACTTTAAAGAGTTTGAAGCAACTTTATACAAGCAGATCTCGTCACATCATCCTGGGAGTCAGTCTGGGAGTACCTATAGCATTATCGATCTAAAATTGTTTTCGAGTTTTAAGATGTCGTGAGATTTTCTTGTTTCCTTGTATTTGGAAATAGAAAAATGTTTTCGAATCATGCACCAAAGTCCCACCTAAAATTTGGCTAGAAACTGGGAAAGAGAGATAAAAGTCTAGAGTCATCTCATCAGCGACCCAGTTTTATCTTAAAAGCCAACAAATTTTCTTGTTTATGGAGCTGTCAAACTTGGGTTTTGGATTGAACAAGATGAAATCCATGAAACCTTTGTTTATGGGTTGGGTGGTTGTTGTTCGGCCAATATTGTCAATTTCAGAGACCAATTTCCTTAATTCCTTACATAGGTTGTGCTTGGTATCAATTTACAGTCCAAAATTCAATAACATGTGCTTTGGTTCATTCATTGTGGTTTGTCGGAGTGAAATCATTAGTTCATTTTTTTTAGGGGAAATCAATAGTTCATTTTCTTAATTTGTAGTGACCCTCACATGAATTTGGTGATTTAGACACGGGGCACAACCACTTTAACTACTCTACTCCCACGTCCAATATGTAGATACTATGGACAACATGAGTCTGGTTACGTGCATGGGTTATGCATATATCATATAGGCCTTGCTTGGTACACCGTGAATATTCGCAAATGAAAAAATTCACGGTTCTTGTAGGTGCTAATTAAAATTCAACAAAAGATAAACCGTGAATTTTCGCATTTGCGAATATTTACGGTGTACCAAGCATGGCCATAGTGTTAACTAAGTAAATAGAGTTAGAATAGGAGTGTTGGAGCGGCCAATTAAAAAATGTCTTTAGTTCTAGAATGCTTTTGAAGCAGAGGCGTCAGAACATGGTTTGGAGAAAGACCACAAGGTTCCGAAGCAGGAGTGGATATGAATATTCACATTCGTTTTTATGACTACAAATATTCACATCTAATTTCATTAAATTTATGTGGTGGCCCATTAGAAACAAGTGTAGTGGTTGCACTCCTACAACTACAACGAAGCACATATAATAGAATTTTGACTAGTGAATTTTCACAAAAATTCACAGGATACCAAACACAACCGTAATAAAACAAAAAGTTAAAACCTTCCTCAGTTTACAAACCATTTCCCTTTCATTAATCCTTGCGGCAACTTCATTCGCAGTCCTCAATTGTTGGTTTAAGTTTTGTTCCTGCCTAAACTGTAGCCCTAAATCCTTAAGCTCTCTTTCAACATAGTTTAGATTTCTTTTTAATTGATTTGATTTTCCTTGCCAAAATTCGACTTTCCTTTCACATTGCCCGCTAAGTTGCTCTATTCTAAATTCTAAACCTTTTCTTACAATTTCTTATTGAGTAATGTAGTCTTTAAGATTAGTTTTTCAACCATCATATTTAGGGCAAAGTCAGAGGGTGATAAGAATCGATTTGGTTCTTACCCAAAGGCCAACACGAGCAACCCAAATAAAATGCACTTGATTTGGCGGATCTGACAGCTCGAGTGAACCAATTGATATAGAGGACTCAACTGGATTGGGACCACATAATATGATCCTATCATTCCCCCTCCTTGACATGGACATTGCGCTCAAGGTCCAATTCAATTACCTCTTCATTCGGTGTGATGTCTTCGCCAAATTTCAAATCAGCATAACTTGGAGCAATGGGAGATTCTAGCACAACCTCTTTCAGAGTTTCTTCTTTCATGGGCTTTAAATCGGTGTCAACTTGATCAATAGGAAGAATTGGGCAGATATCTTCAACAAGAGGTGGAGATTGCACTAGTTCTGGAAGAGATGATGATGGAGAAGAAGGTAAATCAACATCCCCTTGATCTACAGGAATAGAAGCATCGTTAATTTCGTGCATAGACTCTAAAGATGGGGATGATTGTTCTGATTTCTGTGCAGTCCCTACTACAAGGATTGCAAGCATATTCTCAAGAATTCCCTTTATAGCACTAATATCTTGCTTAATCGAATCGAATTCCAGATGAGCTTCTTAAACTTCTTTTTGGCGGACCTTGGCGAGTTTGGCCTCTTGATATTCCTTATAGGTAGTTTTACCATACTTACGTAACAAATTATCAGAAAAATACTCCCATGATACCGTCGAACTAAGTCAGCGTACCCACTTGTACCATCCTAATGATTCACCAAAAAAGTGAGAACCAGCTAGCGTCACTTTTTTATCCTCCGGAGTGTTGTGGACTTCAAAATACAACTCTGCTTGAGAGACCCATTCTTTTGGTTCAAAATATTCAGGTCCATAAAATTGTGGAAACTTCTTATCTTGCTCACAAAATTAATCACCTTGTTTACCCAGCTAAATATTCATATCCAACCCCCCCTTTTTTTTAATGCCCAACGAAATTCCTAAGACTAGGTTTGATGGATTTAGGGTTAAGGGTTTGTGTACATTAATGGCGTGGTACGGTGCTGAACTTTTTTTTTAAACCAAAAAGACAACTGAGAAGGGTCGGGTTGGGTTTGGGTGTAGGTTATGGTATAGGTTGAGAACAAGCTAAGGTTGGGGTGTTGGATGGTGTAGGAATAAGTGGAGGCTAGGGTTTGCTACGGTGGGGTGGGATGAATGGAGGTCTAGGTGGGTATGGGTTAGATTAGGTTAAATGTGAATTGTTTGAAAAAAAAAAGAACCGAACTTGACTTGAAACACTTATTTTTTAACCAGAAACCTTATCTCTAACAAATCCTATAATCTAAAGCATTTTTTCTAACTCCTTTTCTTCCGTGAATGATGAATTTAGGTGCAGGGTTAAGGGATAGGGTGGATGTAGGGTATGGATTAAAGGTTAGATAGTGGATGTAGATGCACTCAACAACAACTCTCAGATTGAATAAATGGAGTAGACCAGTGGTTTATACCTGTATGATTAGCGGTGGCTAATAGACGTGATGATTAAAGACTGTACATGGTAGAACTAAGGGGAAACGACAACAGATCTTCACTCTTCAGTTCCTTGTTGTAATGACGCTGAGATGGTGACGAGTGATGGTGCTGTGGACAGAGGATCTTGGGCTTCTTCACAAAGAGGCCATTGACTATTACTCTGCTATCCTCTCTTCTGAAGGTTGCCTCATCCAAGAAGATATGTTAGGTAATATCCCTCTCTTGGTTACCAGAGAGGACAACGATAGGCTTCTCAGGTGCCCGGATCAGGAGGAAGTTAAGCACGCGGTTTTTAGTATTTTAGCGGATAGTGCTCCTGGCCCTGATGGGTTCTCGGCTGCATTTTTTCAGAATGGTTCGGAAGTGATCAAATCTGATGTAACTAAGGCGGCGGTTGAGTTCTTTGGAGGAGGGATCCTCCCTAGGTCCTTAAAGTCTAATTATATTACGCTGATCCCTAAGGTGGACAACCCTCTTCATTTCACTATTTTAGGCCCATTAGTCTCTGCAATATCGCATACAAAATCTTCAGCAAAATCCTATGTCACCGTCTTGCTCACCTGCTTCCTCGCCTGATTTCCTTAGAACAGGGAGCGTTTGTTAAAGGCAGATCTATCTTAGAAAATATCGCGCTCACTCAAGAAATGGCTCAAGCTTTGGGTAAGAAGGTGTTTGGGGGTAACGTGATTCTTAAGCTGGACATGGCAAAAGCGTACGACCGAGTTGAATGGTCCTTTCTCAAGACGGTCCTATATAGGTTTGGTTTCAACACTACTTTCATCAATCTGATTGATGCTTGTGTTTCTGGGTGCTTTTTTCAGTTGTGTTGCAAGGGGTCTACAAGGGTTTTTTTGAAGCTTCAAGGGGTCTTCGGCAAGGGGACCCCCTATCTCCCTTGCTCTTCATCCTTTGTTTCGAAGTTCTTAGTCGGGGTCTCTCGGAAGCCTTTCAGTCGGAGATGATGGCTACGTACCACACTCCTAGGAACTGCACGCCTGTTACTCATCTCCTGTACGCAAATGATAATATCATTTTCCTCAACGGGAGAGATTCGTCCATATCGGGCGGTATAAGATTTTTAGATAGATACTGTGCTTACTCAGGTCAGAAGATCAATGTCGATAAGAGCTCATTCATGATGCATTTAGGGACCCCTTCCCTCTTAATTCAGTCCATTAGCAATATAACGGGATATCAACGTAAGTCCACTGTCATGACCTACCTGGGAGCTCCTATCTATGAAGGACGTGCTAAAATTGGTTATTTTGACGCTCTATTAACTAAGTTTCGTAACAAATTTGCGGGATGGAAGGCGAATTTTCTTACGCAAGGGGGAAAACTCGTTATGGTTAGACATGTCCTATCCAGTATGGCCATTTATTTGCTATCGGCTGATGTGGTGCCAAAGGTGGTTTTGTAGCGGATCAATAGGCTAATCTCAGGTTTCTTCTAGGGCTCTCACGAAGGGAAGCCTAAGCATAATTGGGTCTCCTAGAAGGCCATATGCAGACCAGTTTTGGAAGGTGGCCTAGGTGTTCGGTATATTGAAGACGTGGTTAGTAGTTTTAGACTGAAGAGCTTATGGAACGACTTAAAAAATAAATCAATTTGGGCCTCTTTTATCATTGGTAAGTACGGTATTAACAATTTTTCCCTTCTTAACTACGTCGCTCCTTGCACTGCTTCAAAATTTTGGAAAGAATATGTCAATCTTATAGATGTGCTCGTAAAGAACTCGGCTTGGAAGATTAGTAATGGTGACATGAATTTCTGGTTTGAAAATTGGAGCAATGAAGGTATTTTAGCTGATACTTTGGTCGAGGCCGAGACCTACAGCTCTGTCACGCTTAAAGAGGCGGTAGAGGCAGAGTTTTGCATTCCTGGTTTATCTGAGTCCTCAGCCTCCCATGTCAGAAATATGTATGACTCTCGGCTCCAAGCAGAGTCAGATGTGCGGTTATGGGCCCCAACCACAAGTGGTTTGTTCTCTGTCAAGTCGGCTTTCGAGCAGATTCGAGACTTAGCTCCAGTCTGCCCGTTTGCTCGCTTTTATTGGGCGACTTTCATCCCTAAGAAGTTGTCGGTCTTCTTTTGGTGCTCTCTTCATATTGCGGTCCCTGTCGATGTCAGAATTCAGAACTGCGCTATTAGTCTTGCTTCGGGCTGTGTTTGCTGCACGCAGAGTAAGATTGAATCCTTCGATCACTTATTTATGCATAGTGATTTGGCTACTTATATATGGGATCTTTTTGGTCACCCTCTTGGTCTTAACCGAGAGGACTTCCAAGATTTCAGAGATATGATTTGGGCTTGGTTTAATGTGGTTTAGGAGGGTTCTCAGATAGGCGGTCTTGCCATCCTTATCCCCCTAGTTATCATTTGGGAGACCTGGCTGGAACGGAACCGCCGCTACCATAATGAGCGCCCGACGACCATGTCTTCGATACGGTTCAAGGTCTTGAATTGGATCTGAGATATTAATCTTAGGATGAAAGTAGCTAAGAGCAGTTTGGCTTCCTTGAGGAACGCCCTCTCGTCTTGGGGGGTCTCTCTTGTCCCAGTCCGTACAAGACCGATTAAGATCCTTAGGTGGTCCAGGCCTCCCCCAGACTACTTCATCCTCAACCCGAACGGAGCCTGTGCTGATCGTATTGCGGCTGGGGGAGGTGTGGTCTGGGATAACAGATGCAAACTTATGGCGGCCTTTCACAGCTTTTATAGTTCAGGTACGAACAATCTTGCAGAGTCTCGGGCGTTGCTGGATGGTCTGTCCCTTTGCTGGGACATTGGGATTGATAGAATTGCAGTTAGAGTGGACTCTAAGCTGGTGGCGTCCTGGTTTCATTGCATAGGGGACATTCCGTGGTCCCTCGCTCGGTGGTGGTCTAAGATCAGAGAAGTTACCCAAGTCTTGGACGTCATCGTGGCTCATGTTTACATGGAATTAAATACTCCGGCAGATTTTATGGCCACTATGGGTATTCAAACCAGCTCCGATCAGATTTTTCAGACAGACTTTCCTTCCCACCTTCTGGGTCTTGCTAGGCTGGATAGATTGGGGATTCCTTATGTCAGAAATAGGTAGTGGTTTGGATAGGTAATTGTCTGACGTAGTATGTTGGTGGACGTGGTCTAGCGTTCCGGTTGTATTAGTCTTTAGGAGGTTCAGGCTCATGTCCCCCTCCAATTAGGGTGTTCTTCATTCTTTTTCAATAAACTCCCCTCATTCCTTCGAGGTTTGATAAAAAAAAGGCCAGCGAATATGATACGCTAAAGTGAGGGAGTCGACTGAATAGATGCTGCTGCTGTTTGTTAATAACGATTATGCAACGATGAATTTTTTTTTTGTGGTAACGATGATGGCAGTGGAAAGATGATGAAGGTGATGATAATGGTAGATGATGGCGTAGAAGGCGGAAGTGGGGATAGGATCAGATTGGCTCTGATACCAATTGATAAGAACCGATTTGGTTCCTACCCAAAGGCCAGCACGAGCAACCCAAATAAAATACAAAAGTAACCAAAACAAACTAATTCTTTTTTCTTGTTATTCAATTCATCACCCAGTGGGTATTTATAATAACTACAGTGCTTGACCATCAAGAAAAGTAATCCTAATCCTACTAAAAATAGCAATCCTATAAAATAGAAATTCCTAATAATAAATCCTACTCAAAATATAAAGAATATTCTCTCTAAATGATTAATATTATTTCCTAACCTAATTAATATAAAGAGTTTGGATCGGCTTACAGCCTTAAATATATAGGCTGTGTGTACAGGCTCTTGTGGGGCCCACGTGAGGTCGATCTAAGGGCTAAGATTTTGTAGGGATGTCCTCACCATGTAGATCAACTTCACCAAAAATTAACACATTCTAAAACTTATAGCCTCATCAAAAATTGATTGGAAGTTGTTTAAAAATTAACGGTGAAAAATGAACGATGAGAAAAAGAGTCAATGTTTGATGGGGTTATAAGTTTTAGAATGTGTTGATTTTTGGTGAAGCTGATCTACATGGTGAGGAGAACATACCTACAAAATCTCAGTCCTTAGATCGACCTCACGTGGGCCCCACAAAAGCCTGTACATACAGCCTGTATATTTAAGGCTGTAAGCCGATCTCGACTCTAATATAAAATAATAAACTAATTTAGATAACTATCCAATGCCTTGACGTTCTGCTACGTGCAAATATTCGTTACTCCTATATCAACCATAATTAGGCACTTGATTTGACGGATCTGACGGCTGGAGTGAACCAATTGATATAGAGGACTCAACTGGATTGGGACCACATAATATGATCCTATCAGAGGGTTACCCCAAACTCACCAAATTCTTTGCTGGGTTTTGGGCTTAAAGATTGGGTAGGGCTATCTTGAACAAATTAATTGCAACCGAAGAATATTTCTACGATTACATTAAATGTGGCCCAACAGTCTCTCCTCTCCTCTTTTTCACCTTGCCATTTTATTATCCGATCTACTCAAATTGACACACCAATCGGGCAAAAAAATCATAAATTTTTGTTCTCTTCTCATTGGGACGAACACATTAGCGTAATATTCACACATTTTAGTCGCTAAATAAATATTTGGTAATTTTTTTTACATAATCTAATTTAATTTTAGTTAAAATTTAGTTAGTTTAATTTACTATTATGATTAGTTTAATATGCTCTTATTTTTCCCTGAAATTCTTTAATATATGTTAAATATATATTTAAATAATTATTTATGTTATTTTAAGGGATATTTTGTTCATGTTTTGTACATAATTTTAGTTAAAATTTGGTTTAATTAATGTCGATTACTTTAATATGCTCTTGTTTTTACTGAAATTCTTTAATATATGTTAAACACATGTTTAAATAATTAGTTGTATTATTTTTTGGTGTATTTTATTCATGTTTTGTTCTTCAATTTAATTAGTCAATCTTATAGGAATTGTATTAGCAGTCTTCTGGACGGTGCCACAAAGGCGCCACGAGGGCGCCATGCAGGTGCCACGAGAACGACACCACCGCAGACGCTTCGCCTTTTGAGGTGAAAAGTCACTCAGGGGTCTCACTTCATTTTAGGGGGGGTCAATTGAGATGAAAAGGATTGGAGGCCAAGAGAAGAAAGGACATCTGGGGAGAGCGCTAGAACGCCATTCCCCAGAGCGCCTCTCCCCTGCCAGGACAGTCCTCACGAGAGAAAGAGACACCAGGAGAGAGTCTGAGCGATACCGTTAGGGTACCTCTCGTACCAATCATGAGGATCCCTGCCAGGAGAAACCACCCTGACGCCTGACAAAGTGGTCCACTTGCCACGCGTTAAGAATATCCTCAAATCTCGTCTCTTTCCTAGAAGAGGAAGGGACAGAAGGGGGTCAAAAAGAGAAAGATCCCCAGGATACCCCAAGAGGGTAAGGCTATAAATACCCGTAAAGGGGGAGGCCTTAAGCAAAGGGGCAGAAAAAGGGATTCTCTCTCTCTCTCTCTCTCTCTCTCTCTCTCTCTAAGGATATTTCGTTCTTCTTCATCCACTCGTCTTTCATCTTGTAAGACCTTCCCTGAAAGAAGTAACAGTCCTTCAAGAATCGCTGAATCCATCAGTTAGATTCGAGGTGACCTTCATCAAACATTCCACAATAATCCCTACTCAGATTTGTCCTCTATACATTTTTGGCGACTCCACTATTAGGTAACCCAGGGCTGTTATAGCTTTCGGAATGACTCAACCTACGCACCCTCCAATGGAAGAAGAACGACAATTCCAACAAGAACAACCCTTCAGTCGCGCATCTGCCGACAGAATTAGCCTAAACCATACTCCCCTCACGTCTTCGATGGTGCAACCAGGAACTTCCTTTATACAACCCGAAGTACCCACTAACGGCACCATTGCAGGAATTCTCGCAGCGATTGAACACTCTCAGCAGGATAATGCAAAAACTACCGCCGAACTAGCGGCGTGCATAAGATTCATCGCCAACCAACTCCATTCTCTCACACCAGAACCCAATCATTCCCCCAATTCTCCTGAATTTCCAGAACACACAACCCCTCCTCAACCAGCCTAAAAGGCCTGTGCTACGTCAGTCGCATCGGACGTAGGACAACTAGACCAACCAGCGGCTCAAGTTAACAACCAGCCAGCGTCACCACCCATGTTTACACAACAGCCACCAGCTACCCCACCCAAGAACTCATCTCCCACAGGCGCCATGGCCATGGTACCACGACCTCCAGAACCTGCATCTAAGCCTATTTTGTCTCATGAGGACGTAGAAAGGATGATCCAGTCTCATATACGTGGGATACCATCGCTGAACTTTCGTGTACGACCTCCGTAGCCCGTTGAACTCCTACAGCGCCCCTAGCCACGCAACTACATCCCACCAACTTTTGCACTCTTCAGTGGGGATGAAAGCACACAGGAACACGTCTACAGATTCCAGGAATCCATGGGAGTGTACCAAAATGATGGCGACCTTTGCCTTAGGGAGTTTTCTCGATCCCTCACGGGTCGCGCCTTCACATGGTACGCAAACTTACAGCCTAACTCAGTCAAAACATGGGAAGACTTGGTCGAATTATTTTCCCAAAAGTTTTATCTCGCCCCAATCACCCTATCCACAGCAGATTTGGGCCGCCTATCCCAATGAACAAATGAGTGCCTGGAGCACTACATTAAAGGCTTTCGAGACAGATCCTTGGATTGTCACGAAAACGTCTCTGAAGGGCATTTAATTGGGCTTTGCATCAACGGAATGATGCCAATATTTCGTGCCGCGCTTGAAAATCTGGACATCAAATCATTTTGCAAGCTTGAAGAATCGGGACTCCGAACAGCATCTTCGATTGAGGCACAAGTACAGTATAATAAAAAATCAAGAAATTGGCGCCCTCAAGAAGAACATGGCCGCCGTTACAGGGGGCATCAGACTGCAGCTGTAGAACAAGAGTCGTACAAGCGCCAAGGGGGCACCGGCAGCAGCAAAAGAAATCTAAAGAAGCCCAAGAAGAATTTCGAAGAGCCACCTCCCTACCCTTGTAGCCTAGAGGAGGTCTTAAACATCCTTGACGCGTGGATAAGAAACAAAGAAATTCAGCTGCCTGACGTTCGACGAGAACCAACTGCTGAAGACAAAAAGAACCCAGCGTACTACCACTATCATAGACATGTCAATCACCCAACTGGTGAGTGCCGGTCTCTAAAGTGGTTCTTCGCCCGGAAGGTGGCGACCGGCGAGCTGGACATAGCCAAAGAGCCTGTGCAAGCTGTGGAACGACAGCCCTTCCCAGAGCATCGCCATCATGTCCGAATGATTTCGCAGCACCACAATGCTGCCACAACAACCGAA
>MVGT01000780.1:32785-48634 GCA_002174775.1 Macleaya cordata
TCTCTCTCTCTCTCCCTCTCTCCCTCTCTGTCTCTAAGGATATTTCATTCTTCTTCATCCACTCATCTTTCATCTTGTAAGACCTTCCCTGAAAGAAGTAACAGTCCTTCAAGAATCGCTGAATCCATCAGTTAGATTCGAGGTGACCTTCATCAAACATTCCACAATAATCCCTACTCAGATTTGTCCTCTATACAGGAATTACCATATACCAGCAGACCCAACATTACCGTTGGAGAATTAACATCCCGTTGCAGATCCCGAGGCACCCAATCACTTAATAAACCATTTTGATCGGGAGCCTGATTTCACATCATTTAGAGGTGGATGAAAGATAGCACTAATGTACAATGCTGCAACAACAATTAAAGAAGTGAAGGGTATTATTGATAAATGTGGTTGGGATCGATTATTCACAATTACAGTTCCCAACAGTGAAAAAAAGCTTGTAGAGAGGTTAGTAGAACAATGGTGAGATACTACAATACGGTCCATTTTTCAGGAATTGAGATTGGGTTCACCCCTTTGGATTTTACTTTTTTTACTGGGATTCCAATCAAGTTTGGGGTTCATCCACCATTCAAATTTGATGATGGTGCATTTGAAGATTATGAAACGATAATGTTAACATACTTTCCTCATGTTCTTCCTATTACAAGGTAAGCGTCATTATAGGGGAGGTGATATTGCCGTTTATAGTTTGAAAACGAACATTGTAACATCCCGGACCTTGGGTGTACTTACATTTCACCTAGGCTTAAATATCCAAAGCCCGAAACGTTAATAAAATGGGTTTTTGAATATACATTTAGGTCCAATTCTATTAGGCATGGTTAGTTCTGGCCCAATTAAACAAGGTTTGGGTCTGAGCCAGCTAAGTCAAACTGGGCCCACATCTAATTTAGTGTTTTTAAAATGATACTTAACTCGATTGGGCCCGACCATAGGCCCATGCAAGTCAATGGGTCTGTCTAGGGTTCTAGGGTCCATATGCCTTAAGCCCTTTTATTTCATAAAACATGCCATCAGTGAGTCCGTAACTTTGCTGAACACTACGCAATATAATAAGCATTCAGACAAGTAACCCTTATGGGGTTTTGTTAAAAAATGTATCTATATTCTCACAGTATTTTTAAAATAATTTTAGATCAGAAAAACTTACATAAAATAACACTTTAATTAGACCTCATGCAGCAATCAGATTATGCATGATGTTCAGTTAAAAATTTATAGTTTGCATTTTGTGTATCGGAATCAGGTTCTATCAGAACCTGATGAAACTACCTCAGAGCCGCACATCTTTCATGTTTTGGCCAAAGTCTAATTCCCAAGGGATTTGTCCCGAATCTAGATGCAAATCCAGTACCAGTGAAATCGATATCAGCTTACAATACACATACATTAGATTTAAAAATATAAAAATGAGACTTATCCTGCTACTAAAATCATGAAATTTTTACTAAAACTTTCCCTGGATCTCATGAATCCAGAAATACAAAATTAAAAACCAAGAATAAAAATTGAAGTTATGATCCAAAAACTAACTATTGGTCAGAGAATCCAACCTACTGTCCAAAAATCGAAATAATCTCAAGTTAACATAAACGTCCCATCTTGTCCAAGTAACTTCCTTAACAATAGTCTTCTTCTTCTCAAAAGTGCCGCAACTCGCGTTCCTACGTATCTCTTTCACTGATCTGTGAAGGATGAAATGAAGGAGGTGAGCCACCAACGCTCAGTAGGGATTCATAACTCATCCCTCACAGTACAAAGAACATATCAAACATAAATATTTTATATAATGAACAGCAACAAATCAAAATAAAAATCATCTACGTTACCGAAGATTTCAAATCGAACAATTGATTCTTTTTCTTATTTAAATCCTTATTAGATTTCTCTTTCCATCGTACATCGTACGATCTTCTGCTGGAATCCCTCACCTAGGAGGACATGGTTTGGAATAACCCATTAAACCATGCATCACATCTCAATATTACTTATTAGAGGAATAATTTCTTCATTATCTTTCATGAAATTTATACATCATGAAATATATCAACACATGTAACATCAATATGTATATATGTATACATTTATTTGTTAATGGAAATCAACCCTTCATGAACATATATTCAACTTCAAATCAAAGGAAAAATAATAAATTTATACTTACAAACTACCTGCGTTTTCCTAAACTACCCCCTTCCTCTAAGCTTTAGAACCTTGAGTTTTTTCTAAGTTTATGAAGAAGAAAACGCACCAAACCAGGCCCTTGAAGCTGCTGCCGTTTTTCTCCCTCTCTTCTAATTTTTTTTGAAACAAAACCTAACCAATAATGGGAGAGAATGGGGGATGACTAGGTTATGGTCGATCCTCCCATCTCCCCTAGATTTTTCTCAATTGAAAAATATCCTAAAAAGTCTAATTTTTTTAATCTCTAAACTAATTTTCATTTTTCTTTATTAATGAGAAAATATCTCACTGAATACTAACCAAAATACCCCAAAAACCCTAGAATTTTGTTCCTTGGGGTCCCCACTAACCTTGGGGGTAATTTGGGCTTAAGAAATTATCTTTTTAAAGAGTTGTGGGCTTCCAAAAATTAGTATAATTAATTAGCACGAAAATTCTAGAATAAAACTCTCCCTAATTATTTTCTTGACCAAGATAGAGATTTAAAAATCTTTTTGATAAGGAAAACTGCTCCCACAAGCTACACGGTTTGGGCTTCTTACATTTGGATGATGTTGATCACTTGATCACCATCCAATGGTTCACACTATTTTTACTTCATGAGAAACCTTAGTATTTCAAGTTTATCCAAGTGAAAAGGTTAATTAGCTAATTAAATAACAAAGTTTTAGGGAAAGATTAGAGAGAGATCGACCTCCTCCTTATGCTTGGCCGACTCCCACATTGTGGCCCTTACTTTTGTGTCAAAATGGTTTTCTAAAATTTATAGAGTTCCACTAGGATGTTCACAAGAGTCCCTAGATTAAATCCAACGGTTTAGATGATCCCAAACCTCACTAAATTACCAAAATAACCCTTCCTTTAATTTAGGGTAAGTTTTCTAAGTTTTGTATAAAAATGGGAT
This sequence comes from Macleaya cordata, assembly GCA_002174775.1. Taxonomy (NCBI): domain Eukaryota; kingdom Viridiplantae; phylum Streptophyta; class Magnoliopsida; order Ranunculales; family Papaveraceae; genus Macleaya; species Macleaya cordata. Next base: position 35,886 of record MVGT01000780.1, read on the forward strand.
TCCTAACTATTTAGCATGAGTGGGTCGATCCTCTCCTATGGAGAGATCGACCACACTCTCTCGTTCTGTTTCTATTTTTTTTCCTTTCCAAAACTCTAAAATTTCCTCCATAACTTTTTTCCTAAAATATCTCCTTCCAAACTAACCTAGAGTAATCCCCAAGACTTAGTATTTTCTTCCTCTAGGTACACGCATTTTCTATCTTAAGTGGGGTCCACACGGATTTCACATATATATATATATATAGGCATATACATACATAAACCTAAAAAGTATACGCCCCACCTATTCGTCCCCTTATATATATATATATATATATCATTGCATGCATTTAATTAATTTAATTAGGTAAGACCTCTCACACACATATATATATCTTGCATTCATTAGTTATGTGAAAATAATAATAATAATCATATTATATATATGTACACATACATATACATGCATGTACTATTTCCACGTAACAATCATACTAATAATAATATTATAAATATGTATATACATATATACATGCACATACTATTTTCCCACAAGCATGTAAACATTTACGTAAACGCGTAAGCTGTACGCGTTGTATAGCTATATATATCTTGCAAAAGTGTTTTTGCAACTATCTAACTATTTTTTTCATGCTTATAACCCCACACATGTTGTGAAAAAACATTTTTGCACTACTCTTCATCATATCCTAATAATGAGGTACTAGTTCAGTTAAAGGTTGGAATCAATCCGTCAACCTCACTCATCACACGAAGTCACATGTGGCATTACTTCCTTTCATATTCTTCGCACATATCAACCCACATTGGTGTGCACCAAACCTTGGGCCTAGCCCATAGGCTTTTCAAGGCCCACACAAGAATTTTCATGGTGTTACATTATCACCCCCTAAATAAAAATTTTGTCCGAAAATTTAATCTACAAGACCTAGGAATTACTTGTGAAAAGTTTCGGATGTTTATCCCTCATCTCCTCTTCCGATTCCCATGTCGCCTCTTCCGGTTCGTGTTGTTTCCACTGAACCTTCACAAATTGTTTCGTTCTGTTCTGAAGTTCTCATTCCTTAGTTTCTAGGATTAGAATAGGTTCCACCTCATAGCTCACGTTTTCATTGACCTGAACTTCATGCCACTCTACAACGTGCTCGGGATCCGGGTTAAACTTTCGCAACATGGACACATGAAATGTATTGTGCACCTTTGCGAAATACGGGGGTAGAGCTAAGTGGTAAGCTAATTCCCCAACTCGTTCAAGAATTTTGAATGGCCCAATGTACCGTGGGGTTAGTTTTTCCTTGCTCCGGAATCGTTTGACTCCCAGTCGAGGACTGACCTTTAGGAATACATGGTCTTCTTCCTGGAATTGTAAGGGTCTCTTTCGGTTGTGCGCATAGCTCTTTTATTGGCCTTGCACAGTCTTTAGTCACTCCTTGATCAGTTGGACTTTCTCCATAGTCTCTTGACCCACTTTTGGTCCTAAGACTCCTTTTTCTTGGACCTTTATCTAGCACAACGGGGTTTGGCAAAGCCTTCCATAAAGTGCCTCGAATGGTGCCATACCAATGCTCGCTTGGTAGCTATTGTTGTAAGCGAACTCCACAAATGGTAACTGATTATGCCAATCACCTAAGAAATCAAACACACAGGCTCTCAACATGTCTTCTAATGTTTGAATTATTCGTTCAGACTGTCCGTACGTTTGTGGATGGTGTGCAATACTGAGATCTAGTTGCGTCCCCATTGCTTTCTAAAACTTCTTCAAAACTTAGAAGTGAAAAGTTGATCTCTATCCGAGACAATTCATAATGGCACGCCATGGTATTTTACAATCTCTCGGATGTACAACTCACTTAGGATGGTGACTGTATCTATACTTTTCACAGCCAGAAAGTGTGCAGCCTTCGTAAGTCGATCAACAATGACCTATATGCTGTCGAAACATCGTCTAGTCTTAGGTAAACCTCTCACAAAGTCCATCGTGACGATGATCTTCACCTGTTGATAGATAATGCACTTAGAAACATACAAATTGATGTCCTTCTTAATTCTTTTCCTCTAGAAATTTCCCCTTAAGTCGTTATACATTTTTGTGCTCCCTAGGTGTATGGCGAAAACTGATTCATGAGCCATAGACATGATCTCCTTTCTAAGTGCTTTATCCTCCGGTACACATAGTTTTCCCTAGACCTTCAATCCCCCATAGACTCTTTGTATTCACTCTTCGGGTGCCTTGTTAGCACCGAGTTTTCCCAGAACCTTTTTGTAGCATCATGTCCTGCTTTAGCACTTGCATAATTAGATTGATGATTCCTTGTTCTGCCACTATGTTGTCCAAGTACGCTCCCATCTCGTCCATTTCTACCCTTAGTTTGTACTCGTCCACCGTCCGTAACATCATTGCCACCATCCCCTGATGCTTCCTGTTGAGCGCATCCGCTACTACGTTGCTTCCTACATTAGAACTCCTCTCAAATTAACCATTGATGCATCGCAGTATATGATGTATCCGACTCCTGGTTCGGGTGTCACCAGGATCGGTGTTGTTGTCAATCTCTCCTTGAGTTTCTCAGAAGATTCCTCGCACTCTTGACTCCACTCAAATTTTACGTCCTTCTTAGTTAAACGAGTAAGAGGAGCTGCCAACCTCCCAACTACAGGTGTAATCTCTGCCAGATTAACTATAATTCCTTGCTCAGATATTACATGTTTAAGAGACAAAAGTTTGGTCGTCTAAAAGTCACATTTGCTCTTTTTAGCGTATAACTGATGCTCTCTCGAGATTTGCAACACTGTCCCCAGGTGTCCTTCGTGTACTACCTGAGTCTTCGAGTAGACTAAGATATCATCCACGATCACTACTACAAAATGATCTAAATAGGATCGAAAGACCCAATTCATTAAATCCATAAAGGATGCTGGTGAGTTGGTTAGCCCGAAGGGCATCACCAGAAATTCGAAATGCCCATACCTTGTTCGAAAGGCTGTCTTTGCGATATCCATCTCTCTTTCCTGAGCTGGTGATATCAGACTGCAGATCAATCCTCGAGAAAAATCTGGCGCCTCTCAATTGAACAAAAAGATCATCAATCATAAGAAGTGGGTATCTGTTTTTTATTGTGACTTTGTTGAGTCTCCGATAGTCAATGCACAGTCTCATTGACACATCCTTCTTCCGCACGACGATACTAGTGTTCCCTATGGTGACGCACTTGGTTGAATGAAACCAAGTTGTGGCAATTATCTTAATTGTTTTTCTAGTTCCTTGATCTCTTGGGATGCCACCCAATATGGTGGAATAAAGTTTTCCTCGTTCTTGGTTGCACACCAATGGCAACCTATATGTCTCTCTGGGGAGGTAAGCCAGGCAATTCTTCAGGGAACACATCTATATACTCTTGTACTATAGGAATATCTCCTTCCTGATGGTTTATAGCTTCACTCTCCTCCAAGAATGCTAACAAAGATTTATGTTCGTTAGTGAACCTACGCCTTACTACACCTGGTAGCAAAGAGTCGAAATTTTTCTTCCTATCTCCCTAAACCGACATTCTTTGTCTATCCGGAATAAATAGGGTAACCTTCCTTTCGGACAACCCAAAGTGACATACCAAAAGGACAATCAGTCCATTCAGAGTATGACACTATATTCTACCGTGCTTATAAAATGAGATCTATTGACGGTTCTTGATTAACAGGATATGTAAGGTAGTCCCTACACACACTTTCTCAAACAACAGTTCCCCCTATAGGAGATACGTTGAGTAGGATATACCCTCGAGATATGGGTTCAAGCCTAAGTGAGGTAACATAATGCATAAACACATATGTGTATGTAGCACCCATATCAATGATATCCTAGCCCAAGTTCTCTGGACTAGGCCAGAATTCTTCCATCAAAGATGTCATTCTAATCTCCCGTTTCCGGTGGTGTCGTATATTTGACGTGCCCATGCACCCGGGAATGGCCTTGTTGAGGAGGCCTGACTATTCTACTGAGCATTGATCCTTTGTCGTCCCATTATCCGTCCCTGGAACTTCTGTGCTTCCAGTGGTCAAGTGGTCCTCACTTGTGATGCATTTCATGGTAATTCAGTAAACTTCCTCTATTACTGACTTGCCTTCATCTCACCTTGTGTTAATTCAATGAACTCCACACCTTTCTGCACCAGTGCAATCTCAGAAAAACACTTTTCTCGAATTACGCTTCAAGGTCCGTCTATGTCGTATTCTCCACATCGTGATTGTGGCTGGTTGTTCCCCACCATCGATCTGCTTCCTTAACTAGAAGGTAAGTGGCAAGTTTCACCCAATGCTCCTCCACCTCTCCAACGGCTACGAGTTTCTTCAATGTCCTCATCAACATTCTGTTTTCGTTAGTTTCTCGTTCCCTTAAAATTTCTTCGATCGAAACCTCAGAAATCCTTCCAGTGTACTAACTTATCTATTCTCATCCTCACTCACCGATTTAGGTGGTGATTGATTCCATTGCCTTCAACCTCCTAGAAAGTTATCAGTAACCCTTCCAAGGGCATCTACCATCCTATCTGGGTCTCGCTCAAGTTGTTGAGTCATGCTCTGCAACCTTCGTCCTGTTGCTCTAGATGATTGGATTCCTCTCGGTTTGACTTCGTCTGTGTGGCCCCTGATATAGCCTCGTATACACCGAACAATTTATGTTATGATGGTCTACGTGTTATTACTTTAATAGAATTCGATTCTCCTAATCCACTAGGTCGATTCATATCGACACTTACAATTACTTGGTTAAGGTTGTAAAACCTTTCACCAACCACTTGAATAAGGCATGCTACTTGGACTTAAAAGGTTTTTCCCTTTTTCCCTTTTTCAACACTTGAGTTTCGATAAACAAAACTTCATAAAAGTATGTATACATATTTCTTCTTTAAAGAAATTTTTTTCGAATAACAATCGAACAAATTTTGCAAATCATCCTCTCATAAAATATTTATTCTAATGATGCCAAAGTAAAACATGCGTACTCACATATGCATTTTTTTTGAAGAAGCATATACCTAAGAGGAATTCAACAAGTCGCCGATGGATATACCATTTTTTTTAAATGCTCCTTACAACAAACAAATAGACTCCATAAGTTCTAAAACGATCTGGAGCCTAAGCTCTCATACCAACTATAACATCCCGGACCTAGGGTGTACTTACACCTCACCTGGGCGTAAATATCTAAAGCCTAGAACGTTAATAAAATGGGTTTTTGAATATACATTTAGGTCAAATTCTATTAGGGATGGTCAGTTCTTACCCAACTAAACTGGGTTTGGGTCTGAGCTAACTAAATCAAACTGGACCCACATCTAATTTAGTGTTTTTAAAATGATACTTAACTTCATTGGGCCTAAACATAGGCCCATGCAAGCCAATGGGTCTGTCTAGGGTTCTAGGGTCCACATGCCTTAAGCCCTTTTATTTCATAAAGCATGCCAGCAGTGAGTCCGTAACTTTGCTGAATGCCACACAATATAATAAGTATTCATACAAGTAACCCTTCTAGGGTTTTGTTAAAAAATGTATCCATATTCTCACAGTATTTTTAAAATAATTTTATATCAGAAAAACTTACATAAAATAATAGTCTAATTAGACCTCATGCAGCAAAAATGAGGTTCCGTCTGAACCCTTTGAAACTAGACTCAGAGTCGCACATCTTTTATGTTTTGGCCAAAGTCTAATTCCCACGGGATTTGTTCCGAATCCAGATGCAAATCCAGCACCAGTGAAATCGATATCAACTTACAGTACACATACATCAAATTTAAAAATGTAAAAACGAGACTTATCCTGCTCCTAAAATCATGAAATTTTTACTGAAACTTTCTCTCGATCTCATGAATCCAGGAATACAACCAAAATTAAAAACCAACAATAGAAATAGAAGTTATTTTCCAAATACTAACTGTTGGTCAGAGAATCCAGTCTACTGTCCAAAAACCGAAATAGTATCAAGTCAACATAAGAACTTCCCATCTTGTCCAAGTAAATTCCTTAACCCTTATTCAAGTAAATAAAATATAATAAAGCACCATGAAAGACTTATCTGGTCTTCTTCTTCTCAAACGCACCGCAACTCGCGTTCTTACGTATCTCTTTTACTGATCTGTGAAGGATGAAACGAACGGGGTGAGCCAACAGTAGGGATTCATAAATCATCCCTCAAAGCACAAACAACATATCAAACATAAATATTTCATATAATGAACAACAACAAATCAAAATAAAAATCATCTACGTTACCGAAGATATCAGATCGAATAATTGGTTTTTTTTCTTATTTAAATCCTTAGATTTCTCTTTCCATCGTACATCGTACGATCTTCTGCAGGAATCCCTCACCTTGGAGGACATGGTTTCGAACAACCTATCAAACCATGCATCAAATCTCAATATTACTTATTAGAGGAATAATTTCTTCATTATCTTTAATGGAATTTATACATCATGAAATATATCAACACATGTAACATCTATATGTATATATGTATACATTTATTAGTTCATGGAAATCAGCCCTTCATGAATATATATTCAACTTCAAATCAAAGGGAAAACAATAAATTTATACTCACAAACTACCCGCGTTTTCCCTACCTTACCGCGCGATTTGGTAACGGTTGATCCACTAGTTTCTTCCCCTTCCTTTAAGCTTTAGAACCTTGAGTTTTTTCTGAGTTTTTGAAGAAGAAAACATACCAAACCAGGCCCTTGAAGCTGCTGCCGTTTTTCTCCCTCTCTTCTCCTTTTTTTGAAACAAACCTAACCAATGGGAGAGAATGGGGGATGACTAGGTTATGGTCGATCCTCCTATCTCCCTTAGATTTTTTTCAATTGAAAAATATCCTAAAAAGTCTAATTTTTTAACCTTTAAACCAATTTTTTTTTTCTTTATTAATGAGAAAATATCTCATTGTATACTTACCAAAATACTAAAAAAACCCTAGAATTTGATTCCTTGGGGTCCCTACCAACCTTGGGGGCAATTTGGGCTTAAGAAATTATCTTTTTAAAGAGTTTTGGGCTTCCAAAAATTGGTGTAATTAATTAGCACGCAAATTCTAAAATAAAACTCTCCCTAATTATTTCTTGACGAAGATAGAAATTTAGAAATCTTTTTGATTTTTTAAGGAAAACTACTCCCACAAGCAACACGGTTTAGGCTTCTTAATTTTGGATGGTGTTGATCACTTGATCACCATCCAATGATTCACACTATTTTTACTTCTTGAGAAACCCTAGTATTTCAAGTTTATCCAAGTGAGAAGGTTAATTAGCTAATTAAATAACAAAATTTTAGGGAAAGATTAGAGAGAGATCGACCTCCTCCTTATGCTTGGCCGACTCCCACATTATTGCCTTTACTTTTATATCAAAATAGTTTCCTAAAATTTATGGAGACTCACTAGGATGTTCACAAGTGTCCCTAGATTAGATCCAACAGTTCAGATGATCTTAAACCTCGCTAAATTACCAAAAATAACCCTATCTTTATTTTAGTGTAAGTTTTCTAAGTTTTGTATAAAAATGAGATTCCTAACTATTTTAGCATGAGTGGGTCGATCCTCTCCCATGGAGAGATTGACCACACTCTCTCTCTTTCTGTTTCTATTTTCTTTTTCTTTCCAAAACTCTTAAATTTCTTCCATAACTTATTTCCTAAAATATCTCCTTCCAAACTAACCTAGAGTAATCCCCAAGATTTAGTATTTTCTTCCTCTAGGTACACACATTTTCTATCTTAAGTGGGGTCCACACAGTTTTCACATACACAATATATATATATAGGCATATATATACATAAACCTAAAAATTTTACGCCCCACCTATACGTCCCCTTATGCATGCGTTTAATTAATTAACCTCCCTATATATATCATTGCATGCATTTAATTAATTTAATTAGGTAAAACCTCTCACACATATATATATATATATATATATATATATATTGCATTCATTAGTTACGTGAAAATATAATAATAATCATATTATATATATGTACACATACATATACATGCACGTACTATTTTCATATAACAATCATAATAATAATAATATTATAAATATGTACATACACATATACATGCACATACTATTTTCACACGTGCATGCATGCATGTAAACTTTTACGTAAACACGTAAGTTGTACGCATTTTATAGCTATATATATCTTGCAAAAGTGTTTTTGTAACTATCTAACTATTTTTTTCATGCTTATAACCCCACACCTGTTGTGCAAAAGCATTTTTGCACTACTCTTCATCCCATCCTATACATGAGGTATTAGTTTAGTTAAAAGTTAAAATCAATCCGTCAACCTCTCACTCATCACACGAAGTCACGTGTGGCATTACTTCCTTTCATATTCATAGTTTTAGTTGTCATGCTCTCTTTGCACATGTCACCCCACATTGGGTGTGCACCAAACCTTGAGCATAGCCCATGGGCTTTTCAAGGCCCACACAAGAATTTTCATGGTGTTACATAAACTCTTAATTTCGTGGAGAGGAATACAACTGAAGAGGGGGAAGAAATAGCTCGAGCTTTTTTTATGTGGATGGTTGGGCAAGTTTTCTTTGTTAACCCCAACAATGTTGTTAACGTTAGGGGGTTGGCAGATTTCATTGACCTTGAGGATCTGGGTATATACGACTAGAGCCCATCTATTCTAGCATAAATTTATCGATCTTTACATGAATGTTGTCAATGTGCCGACACCTTCAGTGGCATGTGGATTCTCCTCGAGGTATGTAGTTCAATACGAGCAGCTTTAAAGGAATAAATTAATTATTTATTTAAAATATTTAAATTTTAGTTATTTATCTGTTCTATATGTGAAGTAGTGGTTCTAAACCTACTTTCAGACATTACTGCTGAAGTTAAGTGCTTGAGGAGCAACCCCAGACCCTTAGCTTATTGTTTGTGTTTACGATAAAAGCTAAAGAACCAAGAAACAGGTTGACACCATCCTACATTCATTTTATAGCATAAACCAAAAAATTGAGATGCGGTCTATTAAGGGAACAAATTGGCAGCCTTACATAAAAAAAATCGATTCTATAACCACCCCAATGTTACAACTGTTCGAAAACTAGTATAAATCTAGCGTGCTAACAGTATGCCGATCGAGGCGTGTAAACACTGCCCTTAAGAGAAGATTCGCCCCTCTCGGAAGTGATCCGAGTGCAAATAGGCTTAGTCGACGATCTCTCTCCAGGGTACAACGATCTAGCTCTTCAAGGATGCACTCCAATGAAGAACTCTGATGAACAGCATGTAGGTATTCCTCTGGTGCGAAGGAGATGAGAACAGTTCAGTAGGAGGACGAATTAGATCTGAAAGAGTCGGTCGTTATCTACTTTGTTTTCTCGTCCCTCTCTCTAATATGAAGTGGAGAACAAAACAGGAGCAGACAGGCATGGGAGACAGCAGCATAGAGGCTGCTGCCAAGGGGATACGCTTGGGACAACAAGGAACACGCGTGAGACAATAGGGAACATGCGTGGTTCAACACTAGTCTCTATGCATACACGTGGGATGAACGCAAAAGGAAAAAGAGAAAAACGAAGCCCAACCCCTGCACACATGCGAAGCCCAAACTGGTAGATTTGCACTCCCCCTGAGCGCGTATCGTGCGAGCGCATGCCCGGTTAATGGGTTTCCGGATCAGGCCCCCAAATTCCAACGTGGGCTGGTTTTGCCTCATGCGCGCGAGGCCCACCTCTATTACTTGCTTACCACTAAGAGATTCAACCATACCTTATTAACAAGGTTTCAAAAGGTTTCTCAAGCAATGTGGGACTAAAAAGGGCCTCTAGATGTAACACAAGGATGAAGACAACTAATTTAGTAAAAGGGGACAAGGGAATAAAATAATAGGGACAAGGATGGGTTCCTCCACATGGTAGGGATTATTTAATTAATGGGACACAAGAAATGAGTATTTTGAAATAAAATACAACAATCCCCCACATGTTTCAAAATAAATGAGTAGGAAGGAATACACCAGAGGAATATGAAGATCAGTGCATCAGGAATGGTGCCTTTCGGGCTATGAACCACCCTTAGGACAACAGATCGTCATTCACGGAGACATGGTAAAGCATGTAGCTTCTATGAACCATGGTTTCCATGTGTGAACAAGAGGACCTGTCATCCACACTAATCCCCAGAACTTAGCTGTTCGCGGTTTGGCGCCTTTTGGTCCTGCGCTCCCTAGATTTCATGAGTGCTCTAGAGAACTTGCCTAAGTTCCCATAGGAATCGACCCAATTCCACACTCATATAGGTGAACTTCCATCAAGTATGTACTGCAGTATTACATACCACCCAAATTAGGGCTATGGAATTCATTAAGAGTATAGCTCATCATCTCATCATTACAGTAAGCACTACCACGCCATAGGAAGGGACTTCTCGAGAGTATAAGTGTAGTGCATGTGGGATGACATGTGACTTGTTATTACCCCTATGAACCTACTTCATGGGATCTCCAATCACATAGGTGGAGTTACCATCACTGTCATCCCATAGTATAGGCAAAAGTCTCATTCCCCTCGTGCTTCAACCACTATCCTCCTATTTAGTCGTTTTGTCAGAGGATCGACCAAATTCAACTCTGACCTCACATAGTCCAGGCTCACTACTCCAGACTCAAGCAGCTGCTTAATTATGCTATGTCTTAGACGTATATGTCTACTTTTCCCATTGTAGATTTTACTCTTTGCTTTTGCTATTGCAGCCTGACAATCGCAAAGCATATGCACAGAAGGAGGTAGTTTCACTCCAATGGAAAGATCTGCCAAGAGGACTCCATGGTAGACCGAGATAAACATGTTTGCTTGGAAGATTTCCAAGTTACTGCTCCTTCACCAAGAGTAAACACATAACCACTAGTGGCTTTGATCTCGTCTGAATCTGAGATCCAGTTGGCATCACTATACCCTTCTAGTACTGGTGGAGAGCCACAAAACCTTAGTCCATAATCAATTGTGCCTTTTAAGTACTTGGCTACCCTATCAAGTGCAGTCCAGTGATCCTTGCTAGGATTATGAGTATATCTACTAAGTCTTCCAACTGCGTAGGCAATGTCAGGTCTAGTACAATTCATCAAGTACATTAGGCTACCAATGATTTGGGCATATCTAGGTTGTGAAACACTATGTTCTTTATTCTTTTTGAGTTGAGAATTAGCATCATATGGGGTGGAAACAGGATTACAATCAATGTAACCAAACTTTCTCAAGAATTTCTCTACATAGTGTTCCTGAGATAAAATGAGACTATCGCAAGATTTAATGATCTTGATCCCCAGTATCACATCTACTACACCCATGTCTTTCATGTCAAATTTAGATGCAAGAAATAATTTAGTCTCATTTACTACATCAAAGCAAGTACCCAAGATAAGTATATCATCAACATATAAGCAAATAATGACATAAGAGCTGGAATCAAAAGTCTTAAAATAGACGCATTTATCTGCCTCATTAATCAGATAACCATTAGCAAGTAACACACTATCAAATTTCTCATGCCATTATTTAGGTGCTTGCTTCAAACCATATAGGGATTTAACTAGTTTGCATACTTTATGCTCATTACCAGAAACAATGCAACCTTCAGGTTGATCCATGTAAATCTCTTCTTCTAGTTCTCCATTTAGAAAGGCGGTTTTGACATCCATTTGATGAATAATCAAATTATGAACAGCAGCTATGGCAATCAAACTCTGATGGAGGAAATTCTAGTAACAGGCGCAAAAGTATCAAAATAATTAATGTCTTTCTTTTGAGAAAACCCTTTGGCTACTAATCTGGCTTTATAATTATCAATAGACCCATCTGGTTTTAGCTTTTTCTTGAAGATCCACTTGCATCCAATGGTCTTAGTACCAGGAGGTAAGTCAACTAATTCCCAAGTGTGATTACACAAGATTGAGTCTATTTCAACTTTAATGGCTTCCTTCTAGAAAGGTGCATCACAAGAGGTTATTGTATCATGATAAGAAAGAGGGTCATCATCTACATAGAAGGTATAAAAGTCATTACCAAAGCTAGTAGCCTTCCTGTCTCTATTACTTCTCCTTACTTTTAGCTCAGGTTTTCCAGGAGGTTCAACAGGTTTATCATGAGAAGAGACAGATTTATCGATAGATAATTTGAAAGGAAAAACATTTTCAAAGAAATCAGCATTCTTAGTTTCAAGAATGGTGTTGACATCAACTAGGTTGTTCTCACTTCTAGTTACTAAGAATCTATACGTAACACTATGTTCAGCATAACCAATGAGCATACAGTCAACTGTTCTGGGTCCCAGTTTTCTCATTTTAATCTCTGGTACAAGAACCTTGGCAAGACACCCCCACACTTTGAGGTATGCTAGATTGGGTGGATACACTTTCCACAATTCATAAGGTGTCTTCCCAGTTTTCATGTAGGGAATTCGGTTTTGAATGTGACAAGCTGAGAGAATAGCTTCCCCCCACAAGTTCAAGGGTGCTCCAGAGCTAACTAGCATGGCATTCATCATTTCTTTTAGGGTTCTATTTTTCCTTTCAGCTATTCCATTAGACTCTGGTGAGTAAGGTGGTGTAGTCTCATGAATAATCCCATGGTTTTCACAAAATGTGTTAAGAGGGTTAGACTCATATTCTCCCCCTCTATCTGACCTAAGTCTCTTTATTTTCTTATTTAATTGGTTTTCAACCTCTGCTTT
>MVGT01000778.1:12973-41837 GCA_002174775.1 Macleaya cordata
CGCTAGGGGCATGTTTTACATGACTCTAGTTTAGGCATTTGAGACAAATTTCCCAAAAAGGCAAGGGCATTATTTTTTGCAAGAAGGGTCACGATAAGTGGCATGTGAAAGTTGTCGGTTATGGCGCATTTGATGGATTCATCGAACACAAAACGGTGAATAAACTGCAAAGGTGCACACGTTCCAAACTCTTTTTATTTAATTTACCTTGCTCATATGGCAACTAACAAGTTTTGCAAGGAAATAACACCAACGGACCCTCAAAAGAAAAAAAACAGATAAAAAAAAACGAAAGGAAGAGGCTCATCACTAATGGAGTTCTTTGGTTTTCATTTTCAGGCAGATGAGGAAGCCACGATCAATCCTCTTCATTTCTTCCATGCCCGTCAGCAACATCATTTGTAGGGGCTAAAGTGAGGAAGGAAGTACGCCATTGACGGTATCCCTCCACACGTATGGGATTCTCCACCGGAAGGATCGGTGGCTCAATCAAAGGTCTCAAATGCCAAGAGCGGGTCGTGACAGTAATGATGCGAGAGGTGACAAGAGCAGAACAAAAGAAATGACCAGAAAGATTTGGTACAGGTTGATTAATCCCATATTGCCTAAGGATGAGAAGCGGGCAATAAAAGGTCCTCTATGTGAAGCTCAGGATCGACACGATGTTGTGCCCATATGTGTTCAGAAATTCCAGACGCATAGGCGAATAATGAAGATGCCAATGAACAGCCTTGTTGGATAGATGCTGCAGCCAACCTGCTGCATCTTCTTGTTGACGCTCATGATAGTCACGCTCCCAGTGAACTCGAATCACGTTCAAAGTTGACACACGATTTCCTATGGTGCCATTAAGCAATAGATGTTCTACAAGCCATGTCTAGAAAAGAACAAGAAAGCTTTAATACCTCAACAGTGATGAAGAGTGCACACGAAAAAGGGTGCAAGAACGTATTCAATGGGAGAAATGATACTGCCAGTTCATCTCTCAGTTTCCAGTCAGTCAAACAAGATCAAGGAAGAAAATGAAGTGTTGATATAATTGAGTGGTGTAAAAACCCTAGCACGACGCACGAGTCCCTCGGCGATGATCAAGGAAGAGATCTCCCCTCGCCATCTGGGTAAATTAAAAATTGCTAAAATGGATCTTTCAAAAGGAAAAATGATCTGGTTTTCAAAATCATCTTTCAAACCACACACAAACCGGCAAAATGCCAAAGAATTACGGACCACTCTTCGCCATGGCAAAGTTGGCAGGAGCATGCATGTCCAGTGACTGTCCGACCAAGGACAACAATACAACACAAATCTACACACAATCGTAAGGGCCGAACTAGTTCGGAAGCAGACCGACGAAATTCGTGCCCGACTCCGGCTGACTACGAACGGTTAGCCGAATTCACAACCTAGATCACTGGACTTTTATGCTTGACCATTTCATCGGTGCGCGAAAATCAGGCATCGTCGGCCTCGCCATTTGACCGCAACCGGTCTCTGGCGAGGAGGGGCATCTGTAGACGCCAAATTTTCGCACACCCTAGAAAAATACCCGTTTTGGCCGTACCTCGATTTATGTGCATAATTTAATGAAAATTGGTTTAATGTGACCAAGCAGGCTCCACTCCACTCATCCAAAATTCGGCTCAAGGTCGGAACAAGAAGAGAACCAAATCTCAAGGAACCCCGAACTCAGAATGAAACTGGTTCAGTCGAGGAACCGTACGGTTTTTAATCCCTGGGCGTCGCTACGTGTCGCGACGGGATCGGCCCCCCCTCCCCAATTTTTCCCAAATCTTTTGTTATTGTCTAAAAAAATCAGTTTTTAAGCGAATTCGGTTTTTTCAAAAGTGTGGGACCCATAAAATAAAATTTTGGCCACCATGCACATGTAGTGCGCGTTTTGGCACGCACATTGCATGTGCGTGTGAAACATGTACCCAGCTTGGGTGAGGTGCTGTTTTTCTTTTTTGAAAACCAAAAAAGAAAAAAAAGGGAGAAAAGAAAAAAACATGGGAGACAAAGAGGGAAACAGGGAGAGATGGGAGAGAATATGGGAGAGGAACAGGGAGGTGTGGGGCGTGGGTGACAGCCACGCACCTCCCCCATCTTCTCCTTGTTTTGTTGTCGATAGGGAGGGGATTTCAGGAGGAGATGAGGTCTTAGAGAAAGGGAAGGGAAGAGAGTTGAAGTGAGATCGAGAGGGGAGAAAGAACAGGGGGGAGTTCGGAGAGAGGGGGAGATTAAGAGTCAGGAGATTGAGAGAATAGGCAGTAGAGAGAGAACAGAAAGAGCGAGAAAGGAGAGCAGAGGTCCGACAGAAAAAAAAAAGCAGCAGCAGCAGCTGCTGCTACCGTCTGAGAGCTGAGGAGGAACCGAGAAAGAAGAGGAGAAGAAGAGAGAATAGGAGAAGAAAGGAGGGAAGAAGGAAGAAGGAAGAAGAAAAAAAAAATATTAACATCTCTAATAGACGTGTAGAAAAGGAGAACAGGAAGAGAGTAGGAGAAGAAGAAGGAAGAAGAAAGAAAAAGAAGGGAAGAAGAGAGAAGGAAAGAAAAAAAAAAGAAAATTTTCGTGCGTCTGTAACAGACGTGGTGAGGGAGAAGAAGAAGGGATGAGGAGTGAAAAAAAAAGAAAAGAAAAAAAAAAGAAAAATAAAGGAAAAAACAGTAAAAAAAAATGTTTTCTCTTGTTAAAAAAAGAACAAAAATAAAAAAAAGTGTTTTAAAAAAAAAGGAAAAAACAAAAAAATAGAAAAAAAAAAGAAGTTTTGCAAAAACAGTTTTGCGAAAAAATAGTTTTAGTTTATTTTTGTTTTTCCATTCCTTTTTCTCTCACGTGTTATTTGTAAAAACAGTTTTGCAAAGCATCCCTAGAGTTTTGGTTCTCTTTACTTAGACATTGAGTGAGGCCCACTTGTCGCCTCCACCACACATCGACACAAAAGAGGGTGAGATTTCTTGCAATCGGATCGCCAGGCTCGTGCCGACTAGGTAATAATTCCTGCCTCATCTTTTGTTCTCTTCCATTGTTGAGTTTATATTCTATGTGATGAACTGATAATGTAACGGTGCTTTAATGATCCAATGAAACTTTGTATACAACTTTGACGATAAAAATGTAGTAGATGTAAATTTCATATCATGTGATTTTTAGCATATGTTACGTGATTTATGTAAATTTTGCATGAAATAATTTATGACACGCATGCATGCCACATGATGCTTATATGAAACATGGGAAAATCTTCGCATTAAATGTTTTGCATGATGCATGCATGAAATGATCAAGCATGTGACAATGAGGTATTTTTCACACGGAGCATAGTACATCTTTTTCGACATGAGTTAGTATCACTATTTTGCCATGTTTAACATGATTGACATCGTGCATGTGACTTCATCATTTTCGCAAAAACATTTTTGCATAAACATTTTTGCACTCCCGTCTTTGTGCTTAAAGTTTTGATATCATAAGTTGCGTTAATTTACTTGTCTGCAGATTTCAAATGATTAGTGGCTTGTATTAGTGTTTTGATTATTTTGCTAGTTTCAGATCAAAACACTCAATAAGCCTCTGAATAAGCTATTTTGGGCCTGCGCGCCCATCCTTTCGTGGTGGGCCCATGGGCCCTCCTTCCTTTCCCCAATTTTCAGCCTTCGGGCTCTCTACCTATTGCTGTGAACTTAAGGGCTCATTTCTCAGGCTTGGGCCTAAGGGCCCGCATCCCTACCAGGCCCTCGAGCCTAGATCCTTTTTTCCAGGGCGCATCACCATCACCATCACTCGGGCCATTAGCGCCTATTTTCTTCCTTATGGGTCCAAGATCCCACATCCTCTCATGTCGGGCCTAAGGGCTCGATAATTTGCCAAACCCTGAAAACAAATAATGATAGAGATTAAGGTCTCTAGCTTAGTTCACCCTAGGGTTAGGTTCTGCGTGCTTGTAGCTTTAGGTTGCATTAGCCTAGGATTGTGTGTTGTTTTCGAGGGTGTGTAGGGTTGCACTCGATATAAAATCCCCATTCTACCCTCACCTTTGTTTTACATGTTTCTTTCCAAATGCATCATATTTAGCCTAGGGTTCTTCATACATATAAAGTCAGGGACATCCTTAATCAGATTAGGAATCTTTAGATACCTTCGTGCTGTACTAGAGCATAGGGCATGCATCATTGGCGTCTCACCGACGCTCGCATTTTTCAGGCACACATGCATTGTGTGATTCCATTTCGTCTCCGGGTACGTCCTATGTTGGACATGACCCCTCTTTCAGATTCACGCCTAAGGGCTAAATCTGCTCTTTATCGACTTTGAGGTTCACGCCTAAGGGTTGAACCTGCCTACCGTCATTTTCGGGACACTCCACCTTCGTCGTCTTTGAGAGTCCCAACACTCGTCGTCTTTCAGATCCACGCCCAGGAGCGTCCATGGATCTGTCTTTGAGATTCTCCGCTTTCGTCATCTTGGAGATTCTCTACTATCGTCGTTTTTGAGGTTCACGCCTAAGGGTTGAACCTGCCTATCGTCATCTTCGGGACACTCAGCTTTCGTCGTCTTTGAGAGTCCCAACATTCGTCATCTTTCAGATTCATGCCCCGTAGCATCAATGAATCTGCTTTCGTCGTCTATCAGATTCACGCCCCGTAGTGTCAATGAATCTGCTTTCGTCGTCTTTCAGATTCACGCCCCGTAGCGTCAATGAATCTGCTTATCGTCACCCTTCAGATTCACGCCCCGTAGCATCAATAGATCTGCTTTTCGTCATCCTTCAGATTCACGCCCCGTAGCGTCAATGAATCTACTCATCATCTCCTTTCAGATTCACGCCCCGTGGCGTCAATGAATCTGCTTATCGTCGTCTTTCAGATTCACGCCTGTAGCGTCAATGAATCTGCTTATCGTCACCCTTCAGATTCACGCCCCGTAGCGTCAATGAATCTGCTTTCGTCGTCTTTCAGATTCACGCCCCGTAGCGTCAATGAATCTGCTTATCGTCACCCTTCAGATTCACGCCCCGTAGCATCAATAGATCTGCTTTTCGTCATCCTTCAGATTCACGCCCCGTAGCGTCAATGAATCTACTCATCATCTCCTTTCAGATTCACGCCCCGTGGCGTCAATGAATCTGCTTATCGTCGTCTTTCAGATTCACGCCTGTAGCGTCAATGAATCTGCTTATCGTCACCCTTCAGATTCACGCCCCGTAGCGTCAATGAATCTGCTCATCATCTCCTTTCAGATTCACGCCCCGTGGCGTCAATGAATCTGCTTATCGTCGTCTTTCAGATTCACGCCTGTAGCGTCAATGAATCTGCTTATCGTCACCCTTCAGATTCACGCCCCGTAGCGTCAATGAATCTGCTTTCGTCGTCTTTCAGTTTCAGGCCCAGTAGCGTCAATGAATTTGCTTATCGTCTTTTTTCAGATTCACGCCCAAGAGCGTCTATGAATCTGCTTTCGTCATCCTTCAGATTCACGCCCCGTAGCGTTAATGAATCTGCTTTCGTCATCCTTCAGATTCATGCCCAGTAACGTCCATGAATCTGCTTTCGTCATCTTTCAGACTCATGCCCCGTAGCGTCAATGAATCTGCTTATCGTCTTCTTTCAGATTCACGCCCCATAGCGTCAATGAATCTGCTATCGTCCTCTTACAGATTCATGCCCAAGAGCGTCCATGAATCTGTTTTCATCATCTTTGTTGGTGCATGGATATAAAGTATGTCCACGTCACTTGCTTCTTGTCATCTTTGTCGGTGCGTGGATACAAAGTACGTCCACGTCACTTACTTCTCGTCGTCTTTGGGCACATCTTATGTTGGATGTGACCCCTCAGTGTATGGTGCATATAACACCATATCACATGTTTGAGTGTACGTGTATACATTGCACGTATCACACCCCTTGTTTGCGCGGGGATACAAAGTACGTCCACGTCACTGTGCTCTTAGCACGCAGGCCTACCGATGGCACGCGTCGCTTCCTTTGCTGCATTCAGATAGATGGATGTATGCATCTTTCGCCCCAGAACTATTTGATCATGACACGTAGATTTAGGGGGCTTACTTACCATAGTGCATTGTTTTTGTGTATGTAGCATAACTTAGTATCGATCATATATTTCCCTAAAAGTCTTTAATCGTGAAGTAGAGGCCGTCCTCACGGACGGGCAGTTGTTGGGTGCCTAGCACCTTCCCAACCCGTGCCTAGATCTCCTTATCCATTATCTCTATACCGCAGACCATCTACTTTGGACTATCGCCATGGTTGTCTCGGAAAACTAGATTTAGGTCGATTTTCCAAAATCTCGGGTCCTGATTCCCATAAATCAGGTGGCGACTCCTTACATATCACATTCATACCCCTTCTGAGGTGGGCGAATCCAACTTGTGCGTCTCCCACGTGCGAGTTTCCCTCGTAGCATGGTGCGCGCCGAATTCTGGCTCCACAACAACGATGGCAGACATCTTCATAAGTTTTACGAGATTTATTCGGCGAACCTCGCTGCCTCATTTCGGAATCATTCCTCTTCTGGGGGTTCGATTCTGTATCATCCCACTTCTGGTGCTGTGATTTTGTATCGTCCCACTACTGGGGGTTCGATTTATTATTATCCGTATTTTTCCACTTCCGGTGGTAGGGAGCTTGTCTAGAATTACCGTAACCACCCCTATTGCGATTTCGAGCACGCTTAGTTTTATGTCCAGAAGAGGACGTTGCATTTCTTCAGGCTGTGATGCAGAACCAGTAGGTCGTGATGCATGGTTTCTCAATAACAGCTCATTATGTTGTTTCGATACGAGAAGACAAGAGATTAATTCAGAATATCTCTTAAAACGACGCTCTCGGTATTGCTGCTGCAGGAGCACATTCGGGGCATGAAATGTCGTAAAAGTATTCTCTAACATTTGCTCATCTGTGACGGTCACACCACACAATTTCAGCTGTGAGGTAATTTTGGACAAAGCGGAATTATATTCCGTCACAGATTTAAAGTCCTGCAAACGCAGGTTGAGCCAGCTGTATTGGGCATTGGGGAGGGTGACCAACTTCAGGTGGCCAAACCTATCATTTAGATCATTCCAAAGGATCAAAGGATCTCTAACAGTTAGATATTCCGATTTCAAAGTAGAACCAAGATGACGGAGAAAAAAGTAAAGCAGATGCGCGACTCTGCGGGGTCGCGATGTTACCATTTATTATTGTATCTCTGAGGTCTTTGGATTGGAGATAGATCTCAACATCAAGAAGCTAGGATAAATAATTATCTCCGGAAATATCTAAAGCTTCAAATTCCAGCTTCGTTAGATTCGACATAATCGAAAAACGAAGACAATGATTATACCTTTTGAGTTTGTGATGTGTCCAAGAACTTCAGGTGGATAAAGAACTTCGGGTTGATCACGAATTCTCGAGGACTCGATCTTGTAGTAGTAGATTGGCAAAGACTCGTGCTGATAACGTGTTATGATTTTACACTATAAGGTATAGACCAAAGTATAAGTACAAGAGAGAAGTGGAGATTTCTATTACCTGCTTCCTTTCACATAACTCATCCGTACAAAACTTATCACTGAATGAAATAAGATTTCAACATATATATAGGGGTAAGAGGGATTGCATGCTTGACACATCAACAGTGATGTGCCAAGCTCCCTTATCGTGGCTAACGGTGGGACATCCACATATTAGCTGCTTAATTTCATAACAATATTATCTTTCTTCATTAACAGCTGTTAGATACACATCTCCCCAAATCACCCTACGTGTAAGCTTCCAACTATCAACAAACTCGTTTTTTTTTTTTGTGTTATTTGACCACTCACCCTATAAGTGAGTGGATAATACCCTCAATCACTCAGCTCTTGGGAGTTGGGACCTTATAAAACATCATAGGTATTGTATAAAAAGAACATTTTGTTGTATTCCGAATTGCTAACTATGGTCAAGCCTGACTCGGCCGAGTCGGAAAACTATATCTACGTAGCAAGAAAATATTTACAATAAATATTGTTAAAAAAACGCATCTCTAATGCAAATGTATTGGGATTCCTTTTTTAATTAACTTATGGTACTTAGCTTTTGAATAAGTCCAACTTATTTTGTTTAAAAAATAACTAAAAATTTTGGAGGGAAAAAATTACTGACGTTAATCATAAGACATTGTGAAACTGAATGTTTAGAAATATACATTCTGCTTCACAATGTCTATTATAACCACCGCCACATCAGCATCACAAACTTTCTTCACATTAGCATTGGAGAAGGTTTTTTAAAGAAAATGTCTATTTATCTTATGTGGTAATCTAATTTTACCACATTCACATTAGCATTAGAGATGCTCTTATTGAAAGAATATCTTGAGACAGATTTATAAATTGTTTATTAAAGTTAACCTCATTTTATTAATATTATATTAATTAGTACCCTAAAAAATCTAACTAATGTTCGTTTTACCCCCAATCCTTTGAACTCTTACTATTACTCCCACCCCAAAACTTTACTTGTACCCCATTTCTTTTAACTCCAAACTTATTCTTACACCTTGTTTACACTTTATATCTTGTTATGACAAAGAGAAGATCCAAGGATTGATTTTGTTTTTGTTTTTGTTTTTTTTTGTGGGATAATCTAATCACCCTGCATGTAGATGATCTCAAAAGAATCACATCATTCTAAAACTTTTATTCCCATTTAAAATTCAATAAAACAAAAAATATTAAACTTTAAGTTGTATAAAATCATCCATTTTATTATTATTTTTCAACCAATTCATCAAGGGTTAAAAGTTTTAGAATTATTAAATTTATTGTGATGATACTACATACTGAAGGGATCATCCTCGTAAAAAATCATGTCGTTCCGAATTTTTAAAACCATCAAGAATTGATTCAAATTTTAAGCTTTCTAAAATCTATCCATTTTTAGCGATAAAATTTGAACGAAATTTTTAAGGCGTTAAAATTTTTAGGAAGCAGAAGTGGTTTTTCTAGTGACAATCGTCATGATGAGGAGGATTTTTGTAAAAAAAATTAATATCAGTTTTTAAATTATCTCTATTTGGGCCTCACATGCGGTGTAAATAGAGTGTGAGGTTAAGAAAAAAAAAAGGTAAAAGTAAAACGTATAATAGGTTGGGTAGATGCTGATTCATATTGGCCTTTTCCTTATATAAATTCATGGTTCCGCCCCTGATGTAGATCATCTTCACAAAATATTACATATTTCATAAATTTTTAACCTCCATAAAAAATATTGAAATTTAAAGTTTTTGTCTATGTAGGGCTAATGGCCCTACGGGTGGGTGTAAGCAAAGTTAGAAAAGAAGAAGTTAGGGGCAAACATGCTTCTTTTTTTTTTGTCCCCAAGGCCCTGCATGGTAGCATGGAAAATGTTTGTTGTCGGTAAACATTTACCGCTGCAATCGTTTACTGCAACAGATGTTTGTTATAGTAAACTTATGATGATGCTTGGTATACACATATAAATGCAAAAAACTAAGATAATCCAATTTCATTACTAAAGGATTTTGTACAAGATTTTTCTAGTGTTTTCTCTAATAGAATCATTCTAGGATTCACTGCAAATGGCTATGTCATTCAAAATTATAAAGAGGGATTTATAAACCAACAACAATAACATAAAATTAAATAAAACCATAACATTATAAATTGAAGAGATTTGATCAATCAAATTTTTTTTTTAGAGATTTGGGACTTTTTCCTTGGCTAAAAATGGAAGACATAGAAAAAAGGGAGAAAGATCTGAGAGAAATCAAAGAAAGAGAGATCAAAGAGAGAGAGAGATATGATCGATGAGAGAGAGAGATATATTTTTGATTAGTAAGATGAATTTATTGAAAAAAGAAAATAAACAATGCAAAGAAAAAAAAAAGAAAAAGAAAGGGAGTAACAATCCAAAGCAGTAAACTAATAAATACAATCTCCTTCCATCTGTAGATCAAATCCTCAAAACGATGATTCCCTAGAATTTCTTTAGTGAGCACCAGAACTGTATTAAAGCTTTAATCTCGAGAATGATTTTGAAGGCATCCTTTTCGATCTGAGAAAAAAAACAGATTAAAAAAAGAGACCAGGGAGAGTTCTATCACAGAGAGAGGGAGATCAGGGAGAGAAAACCTACATCAGTTTGGAAAAGAGGGGATATCTATCGTGCTAGAGACCTACGAAGGGTTTTGTTAAAGTATTAGCCTAAAAGAGCTAGGAATAATTGTTAAAGTATTAGCCTAAAAATTTAGGACATTAGTAAACATTTACCATCAGTTAAATTTGCAATATGCGTACCAAGCACAAACAAATCGCCCAAATACCTGTAAATGTTTGCTTTGCAAACATTTCCACCGTACCAAGCAGGGCCCAAAGGTGTTTAATTGACTACGTGGGTGCAATGAGAAAACACTTATAATTGTTTATCTTTAATTTTTAATCAATTATAAAATCCAATTAAATGAGTTTTTATATTACAACTGATCCCATCCAAGTAACCAATTGGATCGGTTTTAAATCACTCAATTCGGAATACATCAGTCGATTTGGCCCAATGTTGTACACCCCTTACTTTTTACTTCGATCGTAATTTTTTTAGTAAGGCTAATAAATTTCTTTTTAATTTCATAGGGCCATTTTCATCTTCGCAACAATAAGATAGAAATAAAAATAATGAAATGGTGTCAAAGCACTAGTGGGGATAGCTCAGTTGGGAGAGCGTCAGACTGAAGATCTGAAGGTCGAATGTCCGATCCACGTTGACTGCACTATTATACTTCTATGTTTAATTTTTAATATTTTTAGTTTAATTTATTTTGGAAAAATGTGATCTTTGATTTTTGGTGAGGATGTTCTCCTCACGAGGAAATCAGCTGTTTTAAAAGTTCTAATCCTCTTAGAAGTTTATCGAAAATTAACGATCTAAAAAAATACCTAAAAGTTGTAAATTTTTTAAAGGTTTATTCAAGGGAGTTAAAAGTTTTAGAGTGGATTGATTCCAGAATATAATAATCTACATGGTGAGAACATCCTCACCAAAAATTAATCCTTAAATCATCTGGGCGATCTCGACAAAAAATGTGTTTCAATAATGTTGTAATATCCCTCCTTTTTCCAGTGAAGGTGTTCTCTTCACTGGGTAGAGCATCGAAAAACAACCTATCCTAAAACTAATCAACCATTAAAAAGATGCTTACAATTGCAAGTAACAAAATATTGCAAGCATCTCTTGTTATTTCGACCAGATCCTAATACGGGTGTTGCATGTAATTAGTAAGTTGGGCCTCTTTTGTGCCTCACACAAGTGATCATCGACTCAAAATTGCTAATTTTAATACCAGATGAGTAATTAGAACGTATAAGGATTACATCGAGTGGACCTGCTCTGATCAATCTCTAGAATGTATAAGCTTAAAGGTTTTGTTTAGTTCCTTAAGGTTGTCCAAATAGATTGATTTTTTTATATGTACGTTATTTATACCATTTAGATCATACCTAAAAAAATTAGCACAATCAGATGCCTTTAGCACCACGAACACTTAATTTAAACTTTAATAGTGTGAATGAACGATTGAAATTTAAAGTGATTTGGTTGGAGGGTTAAATATCTCTGATTGAGCTGATTTTTTGTAGACATCTTATAAATAATGATAATATTATATCTACAAAGAATCAGCTGATTTGAAGACCGCTAGGCTCTGAACTTGCAAAATAATTCCTTCACGTGGGTAAGAAGGGCATAACCTTCTGCTGAATCCGCTATGCAAGGAATTGCCCAGTGTCATGATGAGTTTCTTTGACTATGCGTAGATTGTGACTTAGCCGGTGGGCTAGACGAATATGCTCGGCACGGAGGTGCGATGCGCGTAAATATGCAGGGATGAGCCAAAGAGCAAGTGAAGCTTCATGGCATGGAGGTGCTATGTTGCGAATATTCGGGAGCGAGCCGGAAGGCTTGGTGAATCTTCAAGGCTTAGAGGAGCTGTGAAGTGTATATTCATTTCATGGGCCAAAAAAGAGTATGATTGCTCTCATGATTTGATGTCTCCTTTAGGGAAACTTAAAAAGGTAAATTAGACTACTATAGGGAGGGGTCCCTGATCTCCCTGCAGCACCTTCAGGTGTAGCTTTATTGGGAATTCCACGGAGCAACCCGTGGGCCGGACCATGCTTAGCTGAAGGGCTATGCTTTGGTTTCCTTTGTCGTAGGAGACGGTTTTGGACTATACATGCAGGAGGTGGTACAACGGCATTCCTAGAATGTCTTTGGGTCCTATGCGCGCTAGACATTGTGTCGATAGTATGCTTGGCCCGAAGCTTCTTTGGAAGGATGGATCTATCCGAGACTATGTCTTGGTGTGCTTATAGATATGCTTGGCATGATTTGTGTTGAGCAATCCGGGATGGTGTAGCACAGAGTGACATAGCAAGGGGTGAACTATGTCTAGATCATTAGATAGTAGCAAGTTGTAGGCTAGCGTTTGCATGTTGCTATACTATAACCTTATAGCTAGGATGAACCTCGTATATGTGTATGCTTGGTTGTGGCCTCGATGCTTCTTAATAGTTGAAGCTTACGACTGTATGGGAAGTCCGAGTAATGTCGGCTTAGCTAGGTGGAAGACTATTCATGGTTACCTTCCCGGTATCGTGCAGACAGTGAATCCTATCTATTAGACGGGTGTCATAGGACACGATGAAGTGACTCGTAGGCCGGCATATGAGCGTAGCTCATGTTGGTTATTCCGCTGTGCATGTTGGTGCAAGATGACCTGAAGGTCTAGAGCAGAACCAAGATGGTTTGTGATGAGGCTGACTATGGACTAGGAGGGAGTCTGTAGTACCGCACGAGTAGATGATAATATGTTTTTTCGCTGCATAACCCCATATGTTATTGGTCGACCGTCCCGCTCGTGACATTTATTATCAGAGCAAAAGTTGCTCGTTGTTGAATATATAACCTCTTATTCCACGAAGTTGGCTTATGCTGGAGATGCATATTTGTAGAGCCAAAGAGAGCGGAGGACTCAGAGCTGGAATGTTCGTGAATATACATTCCCTAGTCCAAGAGTAGGGCAGAGCTTTGCTTCCGTTGCATGTATGATAGTAGCTTCTTGTCCGAGATATGAGATGGACAAAGCTTGGCATATGGTACTACTTGGTGTAGCTATAGTAGTTCTCTGATCCATGGTGTTGGTGCAGAGCCGCGTACATGGATGCCTTAAAGACAAGTAGAAGCCAGTTTGGGTATGTGGCATATTCAAGCATGGTGTTAGTGTTGGATTGGCATATACGATATCTTTGATCTGATGAAGCTTGCGTCAGAATGAGTTGAAGGTGCAGCTTGGTGTTGCATATTAATCTCTGATGCTTGATCAAAGGTAGTA
The DNA here is from genome assembly GCA_002174775.1 of Macleaya cordata. NCBI lineage: Eukaryota > Viridiplantae > Streptophyta > Magnoliopsida > Ranunculales > Papaveraceae > Macleaya > Macleaya cordata. The sequence continues at coordinate 26,363 of MVGT01000778.1, forward strand.
TCACCTGGTGATGCTTAGATGGGTTCATTACTCTATGTGGAAGACACAGTGTTGTTGGAGTAGGGGATGTGACTCAGTATTTGGGACAGTTGATGCTAGATCAGTGGTGCCAGTTACAAGAGTGTTACTAGAAGAAGGAGCCTCTAAGTTTGGGTGAATATTCATGAGCACGTATGCTTTAGGGCATAGTTTAGTTGGCCCGAGGTCGTTGACTACATATGCTATGGACGGAGATAGTATCAAGGTCTATGGTGCATTTGTAACGTGGATTCTGAGAAAGTCAGATTCCTGTAGAGCTTGGCTTTGTGGGTAAACCGTGTTGGCTGAGGCTTAGCTGAATGTCCATGCGTGCTACAACATCTGTAGGTGGAGATCACATCTAAGCTTATACTGCATTAGAGCGTGAAGTCTGAAAGAATTCAGATCACGGTGGTGAATATCGTGTAGCTCACTCGGTGCGACACTATGGGCTATACAGAGTTATTGACGAAGACCATATCCAAGCTGCTGTGCATTCGGAAGACGTTGAGTCTGGATAGGATGAACAACAGTTACTGTGAAGGGGTGCATGCTCGGAGCAGTATTTTCAAGAGACAGTGTTCAGAGGATCACAACCGAGAAAATCCAAGATCTTTCATGTTCAGTGCGTGTCTTGATGACTCCACATAAGGTGGGCAGATCCAAGAGTATGTTGACAGAGTGTCCAATGGTGTGGTATCATGTAGTTCTTAGTAGAGACTACCATGCTCAAAAGAAGCGGCATCGAAGACAACACAATCTTTATGGAACAGCATAGTGAGGTGCAATGAGGCGCAGTGGTGCGTTGGTGATCCTTCAGAGGAAGGACAAGCACAAGGTGCAGCAATAGACCATCAGTGGAAGGCATATACACATGAGGGTGCCGATGAGGCGCAAAGGCACATGGATGGTCCTTTAGAGGAAGGCCAGCACATAGGTGCAAGGCTGATCCTTCAGTAGAAGGTATAAGCACAGGAAGGTGCAGTTGTGGCGCAGTAGCACGATAGTCGACGATCTTCATGGGAAGAGTCGCATGGGTTTTAATGACTAGTACTCGTGGTGAAAGCCTGTTGCTCAGGTACTTGAGTACACTCAAAGCTTGAGATCTTAGCAGATGCCAATTTTGTACATAATGGAGTGAAGTCCAGAGGGGATGCACATATGCAGGTCCAGAGCAACCATATTGGACAATGTTCACAGTGAAGTTACAAACTGAGGAATCGGAACACAACAAGGTGCTTAATGAGATGACCGTTGTGGAGCCAGAATCCGGTGCGCACCACACTCGAGAGAGACTCGCACGCGTGGGAGACGCATAAGTTGGATTCGCCTAGCTCAGAAGGGTATGAATGTGATATGTAAGGTGTCGCCACCTGATTTATGGGAATCAGGACCCGAGATTTTGAAAAATCGACCTAAATCTAGTTTTTCGAAAAAACCATGGCGATAGTCCAAAGTAAATGGTTTGCGGTACAGAGATAATGGATAAGGGGATCTAGGTACGGGTTGGGAAGGTGTTAAGCACCCAACCTCTGCCCGTCAATGAGAATGGCCTCTACTTAGCGATTAAGGACTTTTAGGGAAATATATGATCGATACTAAGTTATGCTACATACACAAAAACAACTGCACTACAGTAAGTAAGCCCCCTAAATCTACGTGTAATGATCAAATAGTTCTGGGCAAAAGATGAATGCATCCATCTGTCTGAATGCAGCAAAGGAAGCGATGTATGCCATCAGTAGGCCTGCGTGCTAAGAGCACAGTGACGTGGACGTAGTTTGTATCCACGCGCAAACAAGGAGTGTAATACGTGCAATGTGTACACATACACTTAAACATGTGATATGGTGTTGTATGCACCATACACTGAGGAATCACATCCAACATAGGATGTGCCCAAAGACGACAAGAAGCAAGCGACATGGACGTACTTTGTATCCACGCACAAACAAAGACGACGAAAAGCTGGTGACGTGGACGTACTTTATATCCATGCACCAACAAAGATGACGAAAAGCCAGTTACGTGGACGTACTTTGTATCCACGCACAGACAAAAACGACGAAAAGCCAGTGACGTGGACATACTTTGTATCCACGCACCAACAAAGATGATGAAAGCAGATTCATTGACGCTACGGAGCGTGAATCTGAAAGACGACGATGAGCAGATTCATTGACGCTACTAGGCGTGAATCTGAAAGACGACAAATGTTGGGACTCTCAAAGACGACGAAAGCAGAGTGTCCCGAAGACGACGGTAGGCAGGTTCAGCCCTTAGGCGTGGACCTCAAAGACAAAGATAGTAGAGAATCTCTAAGACGACAAAAGCAGAGAATTTCAAAGACAGATTCATAGACGCTCGTGGGCGTGAATCTGAAAGAAGACGATAAGCAGATTTATTGACGCTACGGGGCATGAATCTGAAAGATGACGATGAGCAAATTCATTGACGCTACTGGGCGTGAATCTGAAAGAAGACGATAAGCAGATTCATTGACGCTACGAAGCGTGAATCTGAAAGATGACGATGAGCAGATTCATTGACGCTACTGGGCATGAATCTGAAAGACGACGAAAGCAGATTCATGGACGCTCTTGGGCGTGAATCTGAAAAAAGAAAATAAACAGATTCATTGACGCTACAGGGCATAAATCTGAAAGACGACGAAAGCAGATTCATAGACGCTCTTGGGCGTGAATCTAAAAAAAGACGATAAGTAAATTCATTGACGCTACGAGGCGTGAATCTGAAAGATGACGAAAGCAGATTCATAGACGCTCTTGGGCATGAATCTGAAAGAAGACGATAAGCAGATTTATTGACGCTACGGGGAGTGAATCTGAAAGATGACGATAGCAGATTCATGGACGTTCTTGGGCGTGAATTTGAAAGACGACAAAAGCAGATTCATTGATGCTATGGGGCGTGAATCTAAAAGACGACAAATGTTGGGACTCTCAAAGACGATGAAAGCAGAGTGTCCCGAAGACGACGGTAGGCAGGTTCAGCCCTTAGGCGTGAACCTCAAAGACGACGATAGTAGAGAATCTCGAAGACGATGAAATCGGAGAATGTCAAAGACAGATGGTAAGCAGATTCATCCCGTAGGCGTGAATCTCAACGACGACGAATGCAAAGACTCTCAAAGACGATGAAAGCAGAGAGTCACAAAGACGATGATAAGCAGATTCAGCCGGTAGGCGTGAATCTCAAAGATGACGATGAGCAGATTTAGCCCTTAGTTGTGAATCTGAAAGAGGGGTTATGTCCAACATAGGACCTACCCGGAGACGAAATGGGATCACACAATGCATGTGTGCCTGCGAAATGCGAGCGTCAGTGAGACGCGAATGATGCATGTCCTATGCTCTAGTATCGCTCGAAGGTATCTAAAGATTCCTTGTCTGGCTTAAGATGACCCTGACTCTATATGTATGAAGAACCCTAAGCTAAACGTGATGCATTTAGAAATAAACATGTAAAACAAAGGTGAGGGTGAAATAGGAATTTCACATCGAGTGAAACCCTACGCGCCCGGGGTTCCTCGAGATTTAGTTCTCTTCTTGTGCCGATTTCTGGACGAATGGAGTGAAGCCTGCTTAGTCACATTAAACCAATTTTTATTAAATTGTGCACATAAATCGAGGTACAGCTAGAGACCGGTAGTGGTCGAACGACGAGGCCGACGATGCCTGATTTTCGCGCACTGATGAAGTGGTCAAGCATAAAAGTCCAATGATCTGGGTTATGAATTCGGCTAACCATTTGTAGTTAGCTGGAGCCAGGCACGAATTTCGCTGGTCTGCTTCCGAGCTAGTTTGGCCCTTACAATTGTGTGTAGATTTGTGTTGTATTGTTGTCCTTGGTTGGACGGTCGCTGGACATGCATGCTCCTGCCAACTTTGCCATGGCGAGGAGTGGTCCGCAATTCTTTGGCATTTTGTTAGGTTGCGTCTGGTTTGAAAGATGATTTTGAAAACTAGATCATTTTTCCTTTTGAAAGATCCATTTTAGCAATTTTTAATTTACCCAGTTGGCGAGGGGAGATCTCTTGCTTGATCATCGCCGAGGGACTCGTGCGTCATACTAGGGTTTTTACACCACTCAATTATATTAACTCTTCATCTTCTTCCTTGATCTTGTTTGACTGACTGAAAACTGAAAGTTGAACTGGCTATATCATTTCTCCCATTGAATACGTTCTTGCACCCTTTTCCATGTGCACTCTTCCCCTCACTTTTCCTCGAGAGAAAACAATCATCACATGCTTATATGTGCCTTTAGTTTCTTTGACTCCACTTCATCATTAATGGGGGTAGTGGAGGTAGGCTCTCTTTCTAATCTTTCACGTACTTCTATGTGTGGAGTTAGACAAACCCGTTCCTCGTCCCTCTGAGTTCTATAAATACCCGGTGCTTTAAGGTACGACATCCATACCAATCCTTTTCAATCTCGTTCTTCTTTCTTCTGCTGCCTTTTTTTAGAGAATGGAGGCTTTCCATGCTTGGGTACATAATCTCGATGACTTCAAAAATTCATTCATCCGAGCTCACCGCCTCGGACATATTTCTAGCCTTGTGGGGTTTTATTTAGACATGGACCTCTTGAGGGCGGCAGCCACCTGTTGGGTCCGTGATCTTCATATCTTCCATTTCTGTTTCTGCGACATGTGCTTCACCATCGAGGAATTTAGCAAAATCCTTAGCATTTCCTCTGACGGTCCTCTCTTCACTCCTCCTCCCAGCGGAGTTTCCCATTTAGATTTTAGCCGTTTCTTGGGCGGGTGCTATCGCCACTCCCTTGACTATATCTTTCTTCCAAATGGGGTTCATATTGAAAATCTTGTTCGCCCTTTCCGCCCATGTGAAGATCCTGACGTTCGTTGTCGGGCATTGTGCATTGCACTTCTGGGAAAGTACCTATTTCACATAGACGGACGGAGGTGCTCCTCTATGGTGATCGCTGTTTTGCAGTAGGCTAGAGAGGGTCGGGCTTATGTGCCTGCCATTTTAGGGGAGCTTTTCGACAGCTTGGACTCTTACGCTGAGATGAGGCAGATCCGGGGTAGCCTCTACTTGCTTCAGGTATTTTCTATTTGAGTTCTTTTCTTTGGCCTCTTCATCACTGTTGAGGTATTAAAGCTTTCTGGTTCTTTTCTAGATATGGCTTGTAGAGCACCTGCAGCTCAACGACGCCATCAGAAATCGCGTGTCCACCTTGAATGTGATCCGAGTTACCAGGAGCGTGGCTATCATGAGCGTCAACAGGAAAATATAATAGGCTGGCTGCAGCATCTATCCAACAGGGCTATTCACTAGGATCTTCACTAATAGCCTGTGCATTTGGAGTTTCTGAACACATATAAGCACAATATCATGTCAATCTTGAGCTTCACACAGAGGACCTTTTATTGCCCGCTTCTCATCCTTAGGCAATACGGGATTAATCAGCCTGTGCCAGATCTTTCTGGTCATTTCTTTGGTCCTGCTCTTGTCACTTCTCGTATCATCATTTCCACCTATTCCTCTAGTGGAGAATCCCGTACGGGTGGAGGGATACCATCCATGGCGTACCTCCCTCATTACTCTGTCTCCTGCCTAGGACACTACTAACGAACATGGAGGAAACGAGGAAGATTGATCGAGGCTTGCTTGTATGCCTTTGCAGTTTATTCATCGATTAGTGTTCAACAAACCCATCAATTGCGCCAAAGCAGACGACTTCCAGATGCCAACTATTGTGACCCTTCATGCATTTTTTTAAAGAAAATGCGCTTGTCTTTTGAGAAATTTGCCTCAGATGCCTAAACTAGAGTCATGTAAAACATGCCCCTAGGATCCTAGATTCTTCCTCATAGGCTTCCTGCCAGACAAGGTTTTGAAAACAAAACATAAGCGTCTTTTGAAATTTTTTTCTGAAACCGATACGACAGACGCGCGATATTTTGTAAACCCCTCTTATCCTTTGGGGATTTTTGCCTCAGATGCCTAAACCAGAGCCATGCAAAACGTGCCCCTAGCGTCCTAGATTTATCCTCATAGACTCCCAGCCAGACAAGGTTTTTTTTTCTTTTTATTATTATTTTTTTTTGAAAAAGTGCAAAAACAGGGCAATTAGACCCCTTAGCTTAGATACGATTATGAATACTCGCCCGAATAGCAAGAGTCACGTCGATATGTCGCCACTTTCTTTTGTTGACCTTGTATTGCTTCACCCTTTATCCTCTGACTTCGCTCGTTGGATCCTACGGGTGCCAACCTATCCGGAGACTTGAGTTCAACGCTGATATTGTTACCATTAGGAAGTCGTGCTCCTTCTGGATTAAGGCTGTCTGCACGTTTACCCATGTTGTAGCTTGCTCCTTTAATTGTGTCTGCCGACTAGTGCTCTGACTCTGAGGGTGTTGCACTTCAAGGCTCACAAATGCGGATCAAATTTTCTCAAGTCTTTGTTTTTCTGACTACGAATTCTATTCTTGAATTTTTTTCTCTTCTTCATTTTTTGGAGGTCCACCACCCTTCCCGTTGACCAAAGACTCGTGTCGCTCACAGGATCCATGAGGTCTTCTAGGTTGTAGCGTATCTTAGGTCGGCTAGAAAAAAAGGATAAAGGCTCGAAAAATTGATGAGTCCGACTTTCCAAGGTTTCCCCTCTTTTTACTACTGCCCCTTGATTAACTCAGGGCTTGTGAGCATTTTATTGCTTTGCTTTTTTGGATTTTTGTTTTTTTAATTCTTTGCGATTTGTTTTTGAATTTTTCGGATTTTTTGGATCTTTTTGGGTTTTTTATATATATATATTTTTTTGGTTTTTTTGATATTTGATTTTTTTGGACTTTTCCGCTTTCGTCGTCTTGGAGATTCTTTACTATCGTCGTCTATGAGGTCCATGCCTAAGGGCTGAAACTACCTACCATCGTCTTCGGGACACTCTGCTTTCGTCGTCTTTGAGAGTTCCAACATTCGTCGTCTTTCAGATTCACGGCCAGTAGCGTCAATGAATCTGCTCATCGTCGTCTTTCAGATTCACGCCCCGTAGCATCAATGAATCTGCTTTCGTCATCATTATTGGTGCATGGATACAAAGTACATCCACATCACTGGCTTTTCGTCGTTTTTGTCTGTGCGTGGATATAAAGTACGTCCACGTAACTGGCTTTTCGTCATCTTTGTTGGTACATGGATACAAAGTACGTCTACGTCACCGGCTTTTCGTCGTCTTTGTTTGTGCGTGGATACAAAGTACGTCCATGTTACTTGCTTCTCGTCGTCTTTGGGCACATCCTATGTTAGATGTGATTCCTCAGTGTATGGTGCATATAACACCATATCACATGTTTGAGTGTACGTGTACACATTGCACGTATTACACTCTTTGTTTGCGTGTGGATACAAAGTACGTCCACGTTACTGTGAGCACGCATGCCTACTGATGGCATGCGTTGCTTCCTTTGCTGCATTCAGACAGATGGATGTATGCATCTTAAGCCCCAGAACAATTTGATCATGACACGTAGATTTATGGGGCTTACTTACTGTAGTGCAGTTGTTTTTGTGTATGTAGCAAAACTTAGTATCGATCATATATTTCCCTAAAAGTCCTTAATCGCGAAATAGAGGTAATCCTCACGGACGGGCAGTTGTTGGGTGCCTAACATCTTCCTAACCCGTACCTAGATCCCCTTATCCATTATCTCTGTACCGCAGACCATCTACTTTGGACTATCGCCATAGTTTTCTCGGAAAACTAGATTTAGGTCGATTTTTCAAAATCTTGGGTCCTGATTCCCATAAATCAGGTGGCGACTCCTTGCATATCACATTCATACCCCTTCTGAGTTGGGGAATCCAAATTATGCGTCTCCCACGCGCGCGAGTCTCTCTCGAGAGTGGTGGGCGCGGGACTCTGGTGATGCTACGGGGCATGAATCTGAAAGATGACGATGAGCAAATTCATTGACGCTACTGGGCGTGAATCTGAAAGAAGACGATAAGCAGATTCATTGACGCTACGAGGCGTGAATCTGAAAGACGACGAAAGCAGATTCATAGAAGCTCTTGGGCGTGAATCTGAAAGAAGACGGTAAGCAGATTCATTGATGCTATGGGGCATGAGTCTAAAAGATTACGAAAGCAGATTCATGAACGCTCTTAGGCGTGAATCTGAAAGAAGACGATAAGCAGATTCATTGACGCTACGGGGCGTGAATCTGAAAGATGACGATAGCAGATTCATAGATACTCTTGGGCATGAATTTGAAAGACGAGGAAAGCAGATTCATTGACGCTACGGGGCATGAATCTGAAAGAAGACGATAAGCAGATTCATTGACGCTATGGGGCGTGAATATGAAAGACGACGAATGTTGGGACTCTCAAAGACGACGAAAGCAGAGTATCCCAAAGACGACGGTAGGCAGGTTCAGCCCTTAGGCGTGAACCTCAAAGGCGACGATAGTAGAGAATCTCCAAGATGACAAAAGCGGAGAATCTCAAAGACAGATGGTAAGCGGATTCATCCCGTAGGCATGAATCTCAACGACGACGAATGCAAAGACTTTCAAAGACGACGAAAGCAGAGAGTCACAAAGACGATGATAAGCAGATTCAGCCCGTAGGCGTGAATCTCAAAGACGACGACGAGCAGATTCAGCCCTTAGGCGTGAATCTGAAAGAGGGGTCACGTGCAACAAAGGACCTACCCAGAGACGATATGGGATCACACAATGCACGTGTGCCTGAGAAATGCGAGCGTCGGTGAGACGCGAATGATGCATGTCCTATGCTCTAGTATCGTTCGAATGTATCTAAAGATTCTTAGTCTGGCTTAAGATGACCCTGACTCAATATGTATAAAGAACCCTAGGCTAAATGTGATGCATTTGGAAAGAAACATGTAAAACAAAAGTGAGGGTGAAATAGAAATTTCAAATCGAGTGAAACCCTACGCGCCCTCGAAAACAACACATAATCCTAGGCTAATGCAACCTAAAGCTACAAGCACGCAAAGCCTAACCCTAGGGTGAACTAAGGTAGAGACCTTAATCTCTATATTGTTTGTGTTTAGGGTTTGGCAAGTTATCAGGCCCTTAGGCCCGACATGAGAGAATATGCATCCTTTGACCCGCAAGGAAGGGGATGGGCTCCTATGGCCCGAGCGATGATGATGGGCTTTGGGCCTGGGAAAAATGGATCTAGGCCCGTGGGCCTATCATGGAGGCGAGCCCTTAGGCCCAAGCCCGAGAAATGAGCCCTTAAGCTCATAGAAACAAAAAAGAGCCCGATGGCTAGAAATAGGGGAAAGGAAGGAGGGCCCGCGGGCCCACCACGAAGGGATGGGCCCGCATGCCCAAAATAGCTTATTTAGAGGTTTATTGAGTGTTTTGATCTAAAACTAGCAAAATAATCAAAATACTAATACAAGTCACTAATTACTTGAAATCAGCAGACAAGTAAATTAACGCAACTTTTGATATCAAAACTTTAAGCACAAAGATGGGATGTAAGCAATGATTATTAAGCAAAATGGTTCTTGCAAAAGTAATGATGTCACAAGCATGATATCAATCACAAGGGTACCAAAGCATGGAAAGATTTCACCCACATGTCATTTCTACCCGTGATATGCTTATGCTATTTACATAACAAAATAATGGTACTAACTCTTATCGAAAAAGATGTGCCATGCTCCATATGTGAAAAATACCTCATTGTCATATGCTTGATCATTTCATGCATGCATCATTTTTTTGAACAATTATCATGCAAAACATTTAATGCAAAGATCTCAACCCATGTTCACGTAAACATCACGTTGCATGCATGCATATCATTAATTATTTCATGCAAAGTTTACACATATCATGTAACACCTGCTAAAAATCACATGACATGAAATTCACAGTTACGACATTTTTACTGCCAAATTTGTATGCAACCTTTCATTGAATCATCAAAACACCGTTACATCATCATTTCATCACATGGGATATGAGTTCAATAATGGAAGAAAATAAAAGACAAGATAGGGATTATCACCTAGTCGGCACAAGCCCGTCGACCTGATTGTAAGAAATCTCACCCCTTTCGTGTCGATGTGTGGTGGGAGCGACAAGTGGGCCCCACTCAGTGTCCAAGTGGAGAGAACCAAAACTCTAGGGATGTTGCAAAATTGTTTTTGCAGTTAATGCATGAGAGAAAAAGGAAACAAAAATAAAAGGTTCTTTTTTTTTAAAACATTTTTCTTCCTTTTTCTTTTTTTGCAAAAGTATTTTTTTTTCTTTTTGTTTTTTCCTTCTTTTTTTTTTCTTTTTTTCTCTCTCCTCGTCCCTTCTTCTTCTTCCCTGCGTCTGTAACAGACGATCTTCTCTTTTTTTTTTCTGCCCACGACCAGCTCTCTCTTCCTTTTCCTTCTTCTCTCTTCCTTCTTCTTTCTTCTTCTTTCTTCCCTTCTTCTTCTTTCTTCTTTCTTCCCTTCTTCTTTCCCTTTTTTTTTTCTCCTTTCACGTCTGTTCCAGATGTCTCTTTTTTTTTTACGATGACAGCAGCATCTGCTGCTGCTGTCTTCCTCCTCTGCTTCCCTCTATCTCAATCTCTATTCTTTCTCTCCAACTCTCTTTAGCTCTCTCTGTCAATTTCTCTCTCGATTTCACTCTCTATTAATCTCCCTCGCTCTCCATCTGTCCCCACTCACTCTTAACTGATCTCTATTTCCCTTTCTCTCTCTAACTCTCCCTCAATCTCACTTCAACTCTCTCTATTTTTTCTTCCACGTCTGAAGTCTCCGCCCTCTTTCTCTCCACAGCTCTCTCCCTTCTTATCTCTCAAAGCATCTGACAACCTTTCCCATTCTCTAAGCCGACAGCCCCCTTCTCTCTCCCATACTTCTTCCCTATTTTGGTGACGAAAACAGGAGGCGGATAGGGGTGCGTGGCTGCCACGGCACGCACCTCCCATCCCTATATTTTTTTATTATTTTTTTCAAAATTTTTTGTTATTTTATGCGATTACAAAATAAGAATGGGTCCCACCATTTTGAGACAAAATCTATTTAAAATGATTTTTTGATAAAGATAGTTGATATGAGAAAATTTGGGGTGGGTCAATCCCGGCGCGACACGTGGCGACGCCCACGGGTAAAAAAAAAATCATACGGTTCCTCGACTGAACCGGTTCCATTCAGAGTTCGGGGTTCCTCGAGATTTTGTTCTCTTCTTGTGCCGATTTCAAGACGAATGGAGTGAAGCCTGCTTAGTCACATTAAACTAATTTTCATTAAATTGTGCACATAAATCGAGGTACGACCAAAATGGGTATTTTTCCGGGGTGTGCAAAAACTTGGCGTCTGGAACCGTCAAGTTCGGTTGATTGGTTAATGTATGCACAGATGTGCTTATAGAGGAGCTTTCCTTGGGAGGATTCAACTGGAGTACATGAGGTACATAAAGTCTGATCCTAGGGAAGTGATATGGAGATGAGTTGTTCTGCGATGCTTGCATTGCGGGGCGTATGGCAAGATCCATCGTAAACTAATGCGTAGTATGAAACGATGCGATCGAGATGCTAACTCAGAGTAAAGGTGGGGTCACTGAGGTACTAGAGTGGCAGTAGATTGAGTTGTATTGTAGTGCTTGCACTACAATGCGCTGGCAAGATCCTTTGTAGTCGAGGTGAGCGCTACATTGTAGTCGAGATGCTAACTCAGGGCGAAGCCAGTGATGGTGAGGAGCTAGAGTTGCACATAGCTTTTATAATGGTGATATACTTGAGTGGGCAGCACTCGAGTTCTTTGTGGTTCAAAGTAAACGCTGATGATGGAGCTGGTATGTGTGCATACGCAAAGCCAGTTGTCATGCAGAGTTTGAAGACTTAGAATGGTCAGGTGAACCAGAGTGGGGGAGCCTGTAGTTGGGTAAGTGTCAAAGGTGGCACATGTGCGGCAACGAAGAGTCGTTGGGCCACTTAGCATCAGAGGATGCATGGGAGGTGTAGCTTGATGGAGGATCAAGTACATATGAAGGTGTAGCTTAGTAGGAGGACTGAGTGCACATTAGTATAGCTTAGTGGGAGGACTAAGTGCACATGAGTGAGCTGAATCAGTGGAGGAAGCTCAGATGCAGAGGATTGAACATCAGTGGATGTATTTAGCTAGTAAGCCACACTAGGATGGTGATGTTGGGAAATGACCTACGGGTCATGTCTTGCGAGACAGTATACGAGACTATAAGTAGCGATTTGAGACACGGTGGTATCGTTGAGCAGATGAGAGTACATTGTTGCCGGAGTCGAGTTCAGCAAGAGTGTTGAGCGAAGTGTAGTTGTTCCGAATGTGATAGAGGTCGAAATGGGCGGCATAAAACACTAGGCGTCAAGTCAAAGATAGCACTTGATTGGAGACTGGAGCATTGATACAAAGTCTGGAGATGTACCATGAGTTTGGTCGATGAGGGCATTCGACCGAGCGAGTGGAGGAGTCTGTCACGGTCAATTTCTTTGACCATGCGTAGACTGTGACCTAGCCAGTGGGCTTGACGAATATGCGCGCACGGAGGTGCGATATGCATGAATATACAGAGATGAGCCGAAGGGAAAGTGAAGCTTCATGGCACGGAGGTACTATGTTGTGAATATTCAGGAGCGAGCCGGAGGGCTTGGTGAAGCTTCAAGGCTTGGAGGAGCTGTGGAGTGTATATTCATTTCAAGGGCCGAAAAAGAGTATGATTGGTCTCATGATTTTATGTTTCCTTTAGGGAAACTTAAAAAGGTAAATTAGACTACTATAGGGAGGGGTCCCCGACCTCCCTGCTGCACCTTCGGGTGTAGCTTCATTGGGAATTCCATGGAGCAACCCGTGGGTCGGATCATGTTTAGCTGAAGGGCTTTGCGTTGGTTTCCTTTATCGTAGGAGACGGCTTAGGATTGTATATGCAGGAGGTGGTACAACGGCATTCCTAGAATGCCATAGGGTCCTATGTGCACTAGGCATCATGTCGACAATACGCTTGGCCCGCAGCTTCTTTGGAAGGATAGAGCTATCATAGATTATGTCTTAGTATGCTTATGGATATGCTTGGCATGCTTTATGTTGAGCTATCCGGGGGGTGTAGCACAGAGTGGCATTGCAAAGGGTGAGCTATGTCTGGATCATTGGATGCTAGCAAGTTGCAGGCTAGCGTTCTTGTAACGCCCCAATCTAATTTAGTTGACCGGTTGATGTCAAGTCGAGTCTAGCCCAACACTTTTGACCGTGGAATTAATTAATTATTAAAATAATTAAGCTTAGTGTTAAAATAATTAAACTTAAAATTAAATAAATGAGTTTTCAATCGGAGGGTAATTTGAAGAATCGAACCGTATGAATGGATAAATCTCGAAAAGTTATAGAATTTCGACTACTCACGCGCAAAAATCGAACACTAAATGATCCCAAACCAAGGCCCAAAAGACGATTTTGACCAGTACCGAATGTACCCGCGATTTTAACCACAATTTTGACCAATTGTACGTTATTTAGATGGGTATACACAACTATATATGTGTAATAATGTATTAAATAAATCCTTATTAGTTTATCTCTTTGTATACAGATTTTTGCATGTGTGTATACACATAATTTATGTGTATGTGCATATACCAAAGAGTTTCTCTTTATAGCCCATCCTTTAATAAGATCAATTGGAAAGTCTTCTTCAATTCCACCATATGGAATTAGCTAGAAACAGAGAGAGTTTGAGAGTGAGAGAGTTAGAAAACAGTAGAGTTAGAGAGAGAGAGTTAGTTAGAGAGTTAAAGAGAGAGAGTTAGTGAGAGAGAAAGAAAGAGGGGGAGAAATCAGGAGAGTTAGAGAGGGACGTGGGAGAGAAGAGGAAGAAGAAGGAAAAGAATAAAGAGAAGGAAGGAAAGAAAGAAAGAAAGGAAGGGAGAAAGAAGGAGACGACAGAGAGAGAGAGAGATGACAGTAGAGAGATAGAAGGGAAAGATGAAGATGAAGTCTATCCTTCATCCTATCAAAAATTTGTTGTTGGAGTTATAAAAATTGAAAACCCTAGCTCTTAATTTTGTTTTATATTAGGTGTTTTTATGTGTTTCTCTTTAGTTTTCAAACTTAGGGTTGGTTTTGTTAAGTTTCATTCAAACCCTTGTTTGATAAAAATTAATAATTGGAATGTAAGATTGGGGTCCTTTTTATCTAAAATAGAAGTTAAAAATCTGTTTTCTTTTGTTAGGAACTAATTAGTATTTGTTTGAACTCTTAAAATTATATTAGATTATAGTTAGGCTGATTTTGTTAGTTTAAGCTAACATTGATCTTACTTTGAGTTAGATAAATTGAAATAGGTGGTGGAAGAAGAATGGAATTGATGTTGTTAGGTCAGGATTTTGTGAAGAAAAATATGGAATTTGATGTTCTATTTTTGATGATGTAAAATGAGGGCTTTTAATTAAAAACAAAAATTAGAGTAGTTAAGAGTTGAATCCCAAACCCTTAATTTAATAATTAGAGAAACCTGATAGGCATGTTGTGTAATTTTGGTTATTAATGGAATTTGATGATGAATACTAGCTTATTTTAAGCCTTTAATATTTTTTTTTCAACAAATCAAATTTAAGTTATGGATTGAATTACTTTGTAGTTCTTCTCCCTAGTTGCATACAAGAAATTAATAATTTTCTTAGAGATAGTCTAAACTAGGGGTTGTATTTTAAGGCTAATTGTAGTTAATTAATTTAGTTGAAATCTGAATTTTAGATATCCAATGTACTTAATTTGAGGAATTAGGGCTCATGCTAGTTGTACTTAATTGAATAGAATTCTGGAACCCCAATTTTATGTTAGAACAAATTCAGATTTTGAAGCATGAAGATTTCTATAAATCTAGAGTTAATTTTAAACACCCAACACCTTTTTTTTACTATTAAATTAAACTTCTTATTTGTAGAATTAAATTAAGTTATGATTTGAATTTTGAAAATCCCTTATTTTGGAGTTCATCAATATTGAGATTTTAAGAGTAAATTTTATTAGGATAGATTTATAATACCCTTATTTGGTTATAAGGTGTTTGATACAAATTGAAGAATTTTGAGTTAAAATGGGATATTTGGAGTAATTTGAGTTTGAAATCCTAAAGCCCTTATTTGATTTGATAAGGTATTTTCACAGATTAAGGGTTTGTAGGTATTAAGAGAGAATGATTAAATGTATTTGGACCTTGTAGAGACTGTTTAGGTTTGAATTTAGACTGCCAAACTATTTTGTATGAATTAATGAGAACAACAAGGATTTCTGAAAGTGAATTGAATATGTTATTTACAGTTAGAAGTTTGTACTAGGACCAATTATTGGAGGTGAACAACGCAGTAAAGAGCTAGCCTTGCGGGATTTGAGGTAGGAACTTATAAATACTCTCTTGTAGCCATTAAAGTACTTTCAATGCTTTTGATAGGGTTTA